>CAUYQG010173396.1:0-18181 GCA_963574415.1 Tarsius wallacei
GTTTGTTTCCACACAAGTGTGCATAGTAGTCTCTGATAATCTTTTGTGTTTCCTTGGGGTCAGTTTTGATTTGATCTTTTGCATCTCTAATTGTGTTTATATAGACTTTTTCTCTCTTTTTCTTGGTCATTCTGGCTAGCAGTCCATTAATCTATTCATTCTTTCAAAGAACCAGGTTTCTGTTTTGTTGATTTTTTTTCCGTGATATTTTTGTCTTCTATGTCTTGTATTTGGGCTTTTACATTGATGATCTAGATTCTTCTGCTAAAGCTAGGATTTTGGTAGTCTTGTCTTACAAGCTTCCTTAGATGGTTTGTTAGGCTGTTGACTTGTGATCTTTCCATTTTTTGATGGGTGTTCATAGAGATATAAATTCTCCTCATAGAACTGCTTCAAGGTATCTCAGATGGTTTGGTAAGATGTTTCTTCATCTTCATTTGTTTCCAGGAATACTTTAAATTCAGTTTTGATTTCTGTGTTGACTCAGTAATCATTCAACATCATGCTGTTTAGTGTCCTTATCTTTGTGGTTTTGAGAAATTTTTTAGTATTGATATTTATTTTTATTTCACTGTGGTCTGAGAAAGTGCATATTTAGATCTTATGAAATTTGTTTATGCTTGATTTATGACTGAGGATGTGATCGATATTGGAGTATGATGGTGATGAGTAGAATGCCTATTCTGTGGTTTTTGGGTAAAGTGTTCTATAGGTATCTATTAAGTCCGTTTGGTAACGTGTCAGATTGAAATTAATTATCTCTGTTGATTTTTTGCCTCAATTATCTATCTAGGGTTGTTAGTGGGATATTTAAGTCTTCAGCTATAATAGTGTTATAGTCAATATCTTTATTAGTTTACTTTTAGTTTCTTTATAAATACTAGTGCTCCTTTATTGAGTGCATATATATTTAGGATGGATATTTCTTGTTGATGGATTGAATCTTTTATCATTATGTAGTGTCCCTTTGTATTTTTTAAATTTTTGATAGCTTAAAGGTTGTTTTGTCTGATATTAAGATCGTGACTTCTGCCTTCTTTGTGATCCACTCACCTGGAAATTCTTTTTCCATCCTCTGACTTTGTAGTCTGTGTGCATTCCTTATGGTTAGATGTTAGATGAGTTTCCTGGATACAGCAAACATTGGGTCATGGTTTTTTATCCAGTTTGCCATTCTGTGTCTTTTCAGTTGGGCATTTAGTTCATTCACATTCAGGGCTAATTATTATAATGTGATTGTTTATCCCTATAATGAGGTTCTTATAAAGTTTTTTCTTTGTTTTCTTTCAACCTTTGAGTTGATGTATGTGTGTTTTCAAGTTTGCAGTTACAATGTATTCTCTGTTGATGTTGTGTTCTCCTGTTCTTTGGGAAGTTTGAGGTCATTCCTTTTTTTCTTTCTTCTGTACTTAATACCTTTTTAAGTATCTTCTATAGAGCTGGCTTGGAAGCTGCATAATCTCTTAGGTTTGGATGTCTGGGAAGAATTTTAATTCTCCATCACTGATGAAGCTGAGCTTAGCTTGGTAGGGCATTCTTGGTTGAAACTGTTTATCTTTGAGGACTTTGAATATTTGACTCCACTCCCTTCTAGCTTGTAGTGTTTCTGCTGATAGGTCTGCTACTATTCTGATTTTCCCAGGTAGGTAGTCTGACCTTTCTCTCTTGCTGCCTTTAGAAATTTTTCTTTTGTACCTACTTTGTGTAGGCAAATTACTATTTTTCTATGGGTTGGTTTTCTCATTTAATGTCTTGCTCAGGTGTAGGTTTGGCCACTTAATATAATAACACATCTCTTGGAGGTTTTGCTCTTTCTTTCTGAGTTTTCTTTCTATGTTTTTTACAGATCAGGTTAATTCCATGTTTTGTTCTTCAAGTTCTGAGATTCTTTCTTCTGCTTGATTTATTCTGCTTCCCATGTTTGTCATCCTGTTATTTATTTCCTGGATGAAATTTTTTTGTGGCCAAGATCTCTGTGACAAGTTCTTTCAGTGTCAATTTTTTTCTTTCTTGAATTTTATTCATTCTTCTTGTTCATTCCCTAATCCCTGTTGTATTCTAGAGCCAGTCATTGGTGACTTCCATTTTTTGTCCTCTGAGGTCTGATTTTTCAGGCATTTTCTCTTTGTTGCACTAGGAATTACCTGTGCTCTTCTGTTGATTTTTCTCTCTTTTCTCCTTAATTCCATTGTTCAGTGGCAGTGAGAGAGGCTGTCACTTCTGATGTTTGCTCAGCCCTCTTTCTTCCCGTCAGGTCTCTGAATTTATTCAATTTTGAAACAGGGTGTGGGTGGGAAGTTTTTCTGTCTCTTGCAGTTTTGAGAGTTGAATAAGGTGGAGGATGAGGAGCTAAGATTCACAAACTACTTGCAAATCACTATGTTCATTGATTATGGTATGTGTTCCCTGAGACCCACTCCCCACCACCACTCTATATGATGATGCAATGGGTATATGTTTGTGTGCCCCCTGAATCCAAGATACAGTTGAATGTCAAATAATTTACATAGATACTCCCCTCCCATGTGTTGGATTTTTTTTTTCTTCTTACTTGTGGGCAGGCTACATTTTGTGAATAACTCAAAGAACAAATTATGAGGTAAGAAAAATAGTAAATTCACAGTGCCAAAATATGGCTAAGTCTATCTTAACAGAATGATCAATGTTAATATCACCATTGTTGTCATGTGGACATCAAATACCTGTAGTGTTTAGTTTGAGGGTTGGTTCATCCAAATCTCATGTTGAAATTTGGTCTCAGTGTTGAAGATGAGGCATAATGGGAGGTGTTTTGGTCATGCAGAAAAATCCCTTGTGAATAGATTAATCTTCCTTGGATTGGAGAAACAATTGAATTTTCCCTTTATGCTTTCCTGGGAGGGCTGGTTTTTAAAAAAAGGTTACACCTCCCCTGTCTGTCTCTTGCTTCCTTTCTCACTACATGATTCCTACATATACTGGCTCCTCCTTTCTCCATGACTGAAGCAGTTTAAGGTCTTCACCAGATGTAAATTCTGGCACCATGCATCTTGTGTACCAGCATAACTGTGAGCCATATAAACCTCTTTTTTTTTTTTTTTACAAATTACCAGCCTCAGGTATTTCTTTATAGCAATAAAAATACACTGAAGAGCACAGTAAAATGATGTACTGAGTACACGTAAACTCTGTGATATTCTACCCTAATCCTGTAACATCAGCCTGTTGAGTTAAAAACTCAGTTAAAAAAAATTTAGAGATATTTTACAAAGTACTGCCTTCTACACCTCAAATTGTCAAGGTAACAAGAAAAAAAGAAGTGAATGTATAACTATCTGAGATAGAGGAGACTAAAAGCACAAGAGCCAAAGGCAATGTGATACCCTTTATTAAATAACAAAACAGGAGAAGGATATTAATGAGCAAACAAGAGAAATCCAAATAAGACCTATGTATTAGTTTTGTTGCTTATATTTTTAAAAATATGCCATGGCAATGAAGATGTTGATGGGAAAAACTGGGTATGTGACACATGGGACATTCTGTACTATCTTTGTAAATAAACTACAATACAAACAATTTCAAAATACAAATTTCTTTAGAAATAACACATGTAAGTCAGAGAAAACAAATACATATTGTATATTTTATTTACATCAAATTTTAGAAAATGCAAATTAATCTAAAAAGACAGAAATTAGATCATTGGTTACTCATGATCAGGAGCGGCAGGAGGGATGAAATGCAGAAAAACACAGAAATTATTTGGAGTTTTCAAGTTGACCTTGTAGATGATGATTTATTGCACTGTCAAAATTCTTTAAATCTACCTTTTACATGAAAGCAGATTGTTGTACAAGAGGAACCCAAAAAAGCCTGGAATTGATTTATTTAAAAATGTGTATTTATTCTTACATGTTTACACTAGAATTGTTTTCACAGTAATCTCTGTTTGAATACACCTGTTGGATTGCTTTTTCCTCTATTTGAACTTGTCGATTTTGATACTGTTTAGTGCTTTTGGTGTTTTTTTGTTTCCCCTCTTTCACATCAGCAAAATCTTTCCCTTTGGGAACTTTTTTCATGCAGGGAAACCAACAAAAAAGGTGCTTGGGGTGGGATTGAGTGAATAGGAAACATGGGACACAGGGATCATGCAGTTTTTGGTCAAAAACTGCTGAATTCTCAGCCCAGTGTGGGCAGGTGCACTTGTATGTCACCCATCATGAAATGAACAAACATGTTGAAAGAATCCCCCCCCAAAAAATCACTCAAACCCAAAAATGCTAGCCTGCACTACAAGGAACATGCCCTCCAAAAAATAGTTGGGTTTTTTTTTTTTTTTTGGTCAGGGAGGGTCTCCCCTCATATATAACTAATACTTCAGTATATTTTATTTAAAATTTAAAAATAGAATATTAAAAATTTTTTCTAAGACATTTTTAAGATTACATTCCTAATTTCTATTATTTCCTAATTTTTTTACTAAGGAAAAATGTTAATATTTTAACAAGTTGTCAGAGTTCTGTTTGTTTGTTTATATACACGAGAAGTATATACACCCACACACAATATTTGTTTTAAAAAATCAGATTTCAAAAATATTTTTATTTTATTTTTTACATTACATTGTGGTTGACCCTTGAATAGTGTTGGTGTTAGAAGAAAAAACCGTCAGCACAGTGAAAATGTATGTATAACTTTTGACTCTTCAATATTTAAAAACTGTTGACTTCAAGTCTTACCAATAACATAAAAGGTTTATTAACACATAAATAGACTAGTGTCTATATATATGCTATGCATTTGTGACATACCTTTTCTTAATTTTTTGTATAATTCTAGGCTATGAAGCTTGTCTACAAGTTTTTCTTCAAATTACTGCAAATCTCCAAAAAACTTTCTAATATATTTTTTAAAAAGAATCTACGGGCTGGGCTCGGTGGCTCAGCCTGTCATCCCAGCAATTTGAAAGGCCAAGGTGAGTGAATTGCCTGAATCCACTGGTTTGAGACCAGGCTGGACAACTTGGTGGGACCTCATCTCAACAATAAATAAAAAATTAGCCAGGTGTGGTAGCGTGTGCCTGTAGTTTCAGCTACTTGGAAGGCTGAGGCAGAAAGATCATCAGAGCCCAGCAAGATAACACTGGGTTTGTCATGAGTGTGTCACTGCACTCCAGCCTGGGCAACAGAGTGAGACTCTAACTCAAAAAAAAAAAAAGAAAAGAAAAAAGAAAAGAGAATCTCTGTATAAGTGGACTCAACATCATTCAAACATGTTTTGTTCAAGTGTCAACTGAATTTTGTGACATACTTTAGTACCAAATCTTACAATTCTATTAATATAGTGATATTTTATTTTGTTAATGCACCATAACTTATCAATTCTCCTCTTTAAAGGTTGTTGGATTGTTTTGAATTTTAACTATTATAAACAATACTGTGATTATTTTTCTAACTGGTTTCACAGAGTGAATTTCTACTAATTATAGTAGTAAATATTTAATGATAAATCACTGTAAACTGTCTATTAAAGACTTTATGCTGTTTATTCCTTCTTCCTTAAAGATATAAATTAAAAACTATGAGATAGATAATATTAACACCATTTAAAAAATTTAGGACACACAGAATATATAGTATGAGAGCCTAAATTTCTGAAAATGATGCTTTGAGTTGATCTTGAGAAGTTCTGATGCAGGCTCTGAAATTGTAGTTCCTAGTGTCTTGCCCCTTAAATTTAAATAAGTGAAACTGTAGTTCTGAATAAAGCATATATGTGTTTATAGATGCATGAATGTATATATTGTGCCAACTTTCCCATATATAGAGGGTTTATTAATAATATGTGTGGGACTTCAAAATACAGAATTGGAGGATGAGACCCCTGCAGCAAAGGCTTCCTGCACTAGGTAAGTGCTCTATGAACACATCAGCATCTTTTATTGTGAGAGGCATCTTTTGTAAGAGGCATCTTTTTTCTGTACTGATGTGGGATACAAATAAAGATTAACTTCACAAGTAGGCTGCATGGAGGTGAAGTTTGGGCGTCCAACTGGCCTTAACTTCCTCTGGTTTGGGATCAGGTACTCTTTGTGTTGTTACATGTCTCCTCCTTCCCTCCCTTCTTCCCCTGGTGGTGTCCAACAACTGCCAATTCCTCCTTCATGCTATTGTGGTTAATGTTCAAGTCCCACTGTGAGTGAGAACATATAGCATTCAGTTCTTTGTAACAGATCGCTAAGTAGGATCGTCTCCAACTCCATTCAATTTTCTGCAAACTCCACATTTTGTTCTTTATGACTGTGTAATACTCCATCATGTACATGAGCTGAAAGGAAAAAAAAAAAAACCCTGTTGAAAGTAGTCAAAGAACATGAATGACACTTTTCAAAAGAAGATATACAAGCAGCCAACAGATACATGAAAAAATGCTCAACCTCATTAATCATCAGAGGAATGCAAATAAAAAGTACAATGAGGAACAATGTAACTCCAGTAAGGATGGCCATCATTAATAAATCAAACATCATTAATAAATCAAAAAACTACATGCGTGTGGAGAAAAGGGAACACTTCTATACTGTTGGGAGGAGTGCAGGCTAGTTGAAACTTCATGAAAGCAATGTGGTGATTCTCAAAAGAATTAAAAATTGACCTTCCAAATGATCCAGCAATCCTTCTCCTGGGAATGTATCTGGAGGAATATAAATTGTTGTACCAAAGTGATACCTGCACAAGCATATTTATAGCTGCACTATTCCCAATAGCAAAAATATGGATTTAATCATACTGTTCATTGAGAGTGAACTGGATAAAGAAAATGAAAAAATCATCTTGATAAGTGTATTGCATCAAACAGGGAGTATTTTGAAGATGACTGGAGATTAAACATGCAAGAATAAATACACAAATTTTTATAAGTAAATTCCAGTCTTATTTTTTGTTAACCATACAGACTAATACAGTTTGTAACATATCTAATTGATATTTTATTTGACATTTATTTAGTACATTTATAGGTTATCATAAGCTGTTTACATAATTCCTAAAATTTTTATTGAGTTGTTCACTGCTTTATTATTTATTTATGTATTAAATATTTTATATTGAAGGTATAATTTTTTTGTGCCTGATATCTATTGCAAATGTTTTTCTCTAATGTTTCATTCGTCTTTTAAGCATATTTACAGCTTTTTTTGGCAATAAATAAAAATCTGCCTTCTCTATACTTTTGCTTATCAAAATTATACCTGAAAATTAAGCTTCAATTCAGAATTTAATTACCTATAAAGTATTATTCTCCATAGCAAAATTTAATCTCATTCCACATTGAAATTTTATAGTTTATTACAACTTTTACTATCATTATTTGACTCCTTTATATAATTTTTAAACAATGACCTAAACTTTTCTTAAATTCCTCCAAGAGAGGGAACATCAGTGTTAATTGATCCTTCTGTATAACACATTTTGCTTTCAAGATGCTATGAAATAATTAGTAATCAAACTACAATATAATTATGAACTCTTAATAACAATAAGATAAAAATTTTAAATAAAATGTAAGGTGCAATTTACCAAAAATTTATTATTATTGTACTTTTTGAAATTAATTGAATCAATTAAGATTGTAGTGAACAAATGTAGAGAACATTTTCATGTCAGAAAAAAAATAGAAGAAAATTTATAAAGAACTCTTACAGTGGAAAAAGAGAATACTCACTGCTAATCTACGCACATCCCTTAAAAAAAAAAAAGTTCAGACAGATGCAAATTCTTCTGACAAAGAACTATCAGCAATGAGACCTTAAATCCAAATGGTATCAATTAGTAGACAATTTCCACTGACAGAACAGGTAAAACGGTTTCTAAAACTAACAAATATTCCGTTTCTGAATGCATCATATCTCTGTATGTAGTATGGAACTGAAACATTAGCACTTGCCAAAAAATATAAATTTGTGAAATTTCCATTAAAGGATATGTACTTGTTTTCCTTCTCAAAAAGACAATATGGTAAAATAATAAAGATATGGCAAATATAAACTATATACATTGAAAATAAACTCTGTGCAAGTAAACCATGTGTGTTTTGCCAACTAGCATGTTTAGCTATTAAACACACATTTTGAAATTGATATATGTATCTTCCAGTGGTTATTTTCTAATATTATACTTTTCTCTGAAAATTATAGCAGATGTTGACAGTCACAACAATACTAGTCTTAAGATTTATTTTTGTCTACTGAGGAGAGTATAATCATATAACAAGTGTAAGCATATAAATTAATGTTTAAATGAATGCTCAATACATGCTAAAATATAATTTATTGTCAAATATTCCTTATATATTAGTTTCAGGAGTTCAGAAAAGAGCTCCCTTTAGGCTTGAGATTTTAAAGCAAGAGAAATTGAGATAGGCCACTCCACGGAGAAGAGAAGCAGAAAGTGATTAATTAGTGGACAGGATCATCTGTGTGCAAAGCAACAAAATGCAAAAAGTGAATGGATACAATAGACTTCCTTGAATGTAGAACATTATTTATATAAGATAAGCTGTGAAAACAATTGTACGGGAGAAATAATTCTTTCTGTTACTACTGCTACTACATATGATTGTTATTGCCTTAGGATACACGTGTTTTTGTGATTATAAATTTATTTGAAACTTTAAAAGTATGTGAAAGATGTTTAAAAATATTTATTTTAGGGAAAATTGCATGAAAGAATTTAAATAGATTGGGCAAAGACATATAATTTATAAAAGTTTTAGATAATACTGATGCTCAGCTCTTCAGTCACATGATTTTTGCCAGCCAGAAAACTGGATCGAGTTCAGGTAAGAAAAAATATAAACATCAGATTTGGTCATTTTGATTTTGTTCTGTGTGAAGTTAGAAACCATTGTTTTAGAGCAATTAGCCTATATTGTATGAAAGTATTTGGAGAGAAATTGGGAATTTGGAGACATAAAAGTCACTGTATCAGCACTTCCGTATTTCTTGCAACATTGATAAAAATAGCCAAGATACAGAAGCAACCTAAATGTCCGTCAACAGATGGAAGGACAGAGGAAATGTGGTAAATATATGGAATATTGTTCAGTCTTGAAAAAGGAAATCTTGCCATTTGCAACAGAATTGATAATTCAGAAGGATATTATGCTAAGTGAAAGAAGGTGGATACAGAAAGAAAATACTGCATGATCTCACTTATATAGGCAACCTTACAGAAGCAGAGACTACCACATGGTTGCTAACATGAGTGAAGAAGGAGGTGAGAGATGCTGGTCAAAAGACATAAAACTTTTAGGTGTGTAAGTTCAGATGCTCTAAAATACAGCAAGTGGACTATGGTTAAAAATACTCTGATGTGTACTTGAAATTTGACAAGAAAAAAAAGAAAAAGAAAAAAATTAGTATCCAAGTGAGGTGATAGATAAGTTATTCAGCTTGATTGTGATAATCACTTCATAATGTGTAAACATATTAAAATATCAAGTTGTACACCTTAAATAAATACAATTCCTGCTTGTCATTATGCTTCAATAAAGCTAAGGGGGGAATTACAAATAGGAGTATTTGGAAAAAAATAGAAAGGCAAGTTGTCAGAATGTTGAACACAAGTAATTATTGAGAAAGAATTTTTGATTGAAAGAGAGGACTACAAGTGATACAAAGCTTGGATGACATGGAGAATTGTTATTAACAGAAATATATCTGTCAAGAAGATGAAAAGACTTACAAACATCTAGCCATATTTTTGGAGGTTTGGGTGAGCTCTGCAGATGGCTCCTGATAGGCACAACTGTTTTCTCCAGGGCATAGTTGCACATGTGGAGATGAGTCTAGACATGGAAAATAACATTTAAAAATATTCTAGTAGACCATTATGAACCTAATTTTAGAAAGATAATTATACTTGACAAAGTAGCAGCAGCTGCATGGTGAACTAAGGTGAAAAAATTGAGGAATAGAAAAAAGTGCATTTAGGACATGCCAAAACAAAATTCTAACATGAGGCATCTTTTTGGACACCTGGGCACAAGGTCTTCAGAGATGAATCACAAGTTGTGTCACAAAGGACTATGCCGTTACCTGTGCTTCTTTACTCACTTGTAAACATAATTTCTCCTACCTCTGTGGTGCTGTTTTTGCGAAACAAGCCTGAACTCTAAGGCAGCCAAATATAGCTTCTCTAAGTACTTTTGCATTTTACTTTTAGTATTTTATGATTGATCATCATTTATTGGTCAAGAATACTGAGAAAAGAGAAAATGCGTAAAAAGATTTTTCAAAAATTAAAAATTATCTAAAAATACTTTTCAAGTTCTTTTTAAAATATCAAATCTATCTAAGAACAAAACATTTCTGTGGCATATATTAGATTGCTCTGCTTTCTTAAGCAAAAAATCGCAAAATATATAAATTTTTGCTGATGATTCAATGTTATCAACATATTTTTGTCCTGACAAATATAATAAGCTCTTCTACCTTCTCTGTCAATGTTACCCTTGATAAACTGTCACTTTGCTGCCAGTGGTCCTGGCTCTAAAATCCCTATCATATTCTAACTTATTATTCTTTTTTTCTCTAAGAAAATTGGCAAACAATGGTGACAAAAGTTATGTACTAAATTATTAACAATATTTACTGAAATGAAAGTGTTAGGAGTAAGTCACAACTGACTCTTCTAAAATGTTGTCTGATGTTTTTATGTTCAAAGGAGCAAAACCTCATTATGCAGTGAAAAGTTTTTGTCAACAAGAAAGATTTGGTTTTGAAATATTTTCAAAATGTAAGCAAAAAGTGATTAGATTAAGCAGCAATAAAAATTAAAATTAAGTAAATCCATTTTTTTGCATTTAATCGTTCTTCTGGTGTCCATTACCTATGTGGATATTGAGATAGATATGTTTAAAAGAATTTAAATTCCACTTTAAACCTGAGAAATAATTTTAATATATATTTTGTTGTTTTAAAAAGAGGTGCATTTATTGTAGTGGATTATTAATCAGATCAGAAGACATGCTAATCTTTGTTTTAATTATCCAAGCTGTAACAAAGCAAGCCATTTTGAACAAAAATTATGACACTTCAAGTCAACCGGTGACTTTTTATTAAGGATAAAGGTAAGAAAGACAACTTCAAATGGTCACTAGAGTCCTGACATTATAAACCCACCTATTAATAGACACCATAACAACTACAACAACACAAGTCTTTATTAATGAAATATGAAGATAGTGAATTGGTATTCAATTATATGTAATACAAAGTGCATTCACCATGTGAAAAATACTGTTTGTACAATATTGTGTACCAAACATGCATTAAACATAGCTTCTTACATAAAATAGGATAAATGATTGAATACACAACTACTAAAATGTGGCATGAAGATGATATATGCCAAAAGAGAAGTACAGTAGGAATATAAAGAGTGAGAGATATAGAAACACCAGGATAATAGTTCTCAATCAGAGACTGCTTTGTACACAAACGCCCTTCCCTTTCCACACATACACACACACACACACACACACACACACACACAGTACATTTAGCAATGTCTGGAGACATCTGAGGTATTCACCACTAGGAAAGCCATAGTATGCAGCAGGTAGAATTCAGAGATGCTGTTAATCCTACTATGCACAAGATAGTTATTACAACAAAACATTATTTGACTCAAAACACACATAGTTTCAAGTCTGACAATCCCTCCTCATAAATAGTTCCAAGCTTAAGAACCCCTGTAGGAATTATGAAAGGCTTCCCGAAAGAGGACATATTTGAGTTTACCATTGAGAAATACAGTAGTGCCTTCTTATTCAGGTTGCACTTTTCACGGTTTCAGTTATCCATGGTCAACTGCAATCTGAAAATGTTAAAAGGAAAATCCCAGAAATACACAATTTGTAAGTTTTAAATTGCCTAAGGTTCTGAGTAGGAAGATGAACTACAGGTTTACTAATCTTATTGCTAAAAAATGAATATAAACACATTTATCTTTGTAATCTGCATCTAATGTCAATTTAGATAATTGAAATAGAGGCAATATAAATCCAGACAATAGATCTTTCAACTAGTCAAACATTTTTAATAAAGCTCATGTATAACACACAGTTTGTGAGGCTTGTTTTGATGTCTCTCTTAGTACCCACTCTCTCATTGACTTAGGTAAATAGACTCAACTGTTCACCCAAGTTACTTTTCTCATGACTCTTTGGTTTCTTTCATCAAGGAGAAAAATGATGAATCTACAAGGTGTCTTTGTGAAACCCTTTAGTGTTTATTATCACATCGACTTCTCCTCCCTTCTCAGCATTCCAGGGATACATTAATGATTCATTTAGCAGATAAATGCATGTTCTTTACTAACCCTGTCAGCTCCTGGAGAGCCTTCATTTTTAGCCTTACTAACACTACTCAGAAAATTTTTCTCAGATTTATTTCTACTAAATATCACTTGATATAACAAGATCATTGCTAAAAAGCAAATGATCTAGGTTTCTTTATAGCATATCTAGCCTGCTATGTGGGAAGCTCCCTCAAATCTTACCCCCATTCTTAACCCCATTTACACATGCCACAGAGCTCTTAAGAAAACACTTTCTATGCCAGATCACTTCCTTCTCTTCGGCAAATGAACAGCAGCAAAAATCCTGTTAGTTTTGGCTACTTTCTTTGTATATACAATCTGGCATTTACACATTTACAGTATACAATATACAACCAAATGTAGTTGTATTTTACTCGCCCACCACAGACTCCCTCAAGTAAAATTATATAGCATCCTTGATGGTGCTTTATAGTGTTCATAGTACAAAATCATAAAAGATAAACTTAGTGTAGACGTGCATAAATTACTCTTCATGTAGTTTTTATCTCTTTGTACATAGGCATATACATGTATTGGAATAGGACTCTGCTATTATTCTTACATACTCACATTCTTCACCTGCAGCCAAGTGGCTAAAATAGTTAAAAGGAACTTCTAAAAAGAATACTATATTAAACATATGACATTAATGACTAACCATGGTATCCTCTCAAAAGGGTACACCGATAAATATTATGGCATTTTAGTATATTTCTCAGCAGCAACTTGGATGGATTTAGAGTCTTTCATACTCAGTGATATCACAGAAACAAAGATCTGAATACCACATGTGCTCACTCATCAGCAGACCCTGAACACTGATCATAATACTATAAGAAAAGGATTGGCAATAGTGGGATACAACCAAGAGTTATAGCATCAATAAGAGTACCCAAGCTTTACCTGTTCAATGACCACTTATATTCCTAACCCTGAATAGTACCTCACATCTTTAAAATAAAAATAATAATTAAATTTTAAAAACTGAGATGTTGATTTTAATGATCAGATATCTATTTAAAATACTTTTTTTGTGCGTTTGTCTTTTACTATGACAAATCCCTAAGACTGCTACTACATGTCATTTTACTGAGTAAGCTAGAGAGAAAATTTTTAGAACAGTAGTATTAACTAGAATGCACCTTTGGAAGTGATTCAGGATTTTATGAATATAGATGATCTTTCCTAGAGTTCTGCAGCCTACTTTCTTGGATGTATCATAAAGAGTGACAGATTGTAGTCTTAAGACTTTTTTTGTTTTTCTTTTTAAAATTTTCTCACTAGGATTGTCTTTGAAATAAAGTAGAGATAACACTGGTGGAAACTGATAAAGCCTTTCACTCAAGGGTTATTATGGCTCAGAAGCTCCTCCTTTTCTCAAGACACATACTCTATTTGATTCAAAGATGACAGCTGGACATTCACCCTGTGAAATGAATGTTTCAAAGACCTCAATCCTGGCATGCCAGATGTGAACTTTGAGATTGTTTACAATAATAACTTGTAAAACAAACAAACAAACAAAAGACCCAAAGTACTACTTTGACTTACTGAATTTCATGAATTGGGAATGAATGCCTGAGTTTTGAGTCTTGTTCTAACTACCAACTAAAGCCAATATATCACATTTTCAGCTTTATTTTTCCCATCTGTCACACGGAATGGTTTTTACTGTCAGCAGTATAGTGAAATCTCTAAATAGTGGCAATGTGGAAAATGTTGGTAGAAGAGAGAAAAGTGCTATGTCTTACTTTCTTTTTCCGTGGCAAGAGTCAATTATAGAGGAAAGGAGTGATAAAATATTTAAAATTTAGGTCTAGGTGGAGGAAGAAATTAATACAAAGAAACAAACAACAACAACAACAAAAAAACAGAAAGAAGTTGCCCATATTTAAAATAATAAAATTAGTGTTGTCCGTTGTGGGGAGGTAGTGACTGCATACTGCTCTTATTTTGCACTGTGTTTCCTTTCAGTGAATCAAGCATTGGGAGAGCCCTACAGAAAGGGCCTGAAAATGTCACCAGCATTGAATCAAAAAACAATGTTTCCTGAAGTCAGACACACAATCTTTTGTTACTGTCTTCTTTTGCTGTTGAATAGGTGCTTACACATACAACCAAAATGAATACTAGGAATAGTCAGCAACCCCATTCAAATTATAAAAGCAGAATTTTGATGATAAATAAAAGTCTACTGGAAACGATGTGCTTTTTCTTTTTAATTGAAAGGTAAAGGCTATTATTAAGATACGGCTAGATATAAGCAGTCATTGAGAGAGATAAGGAGCAAAGCAATGTCTAAAATAATACTTATAAACTTTAAAAAGTAAATTCAATATTTTAAAATTCACTGACTAGTAAAATAAGTGAATAATATTCCTCAAATATCTAAATCAGTTATTTCTGTAGCATAAAAGTACACACACAGCCGGGCTCGGTGACTCAGCCTGTAATCCCACGCTTTGGGAGGCTGAGGTGAGTGGATTGCCTGAGCCCGCGGGTTCGAGACCCGCCTGGGCAAATTGGTGAGACCTCATCTCTACAACAAATCAAAAAATCAGCCGGGCATGTTAGCGCACGCCTGTAATTCCAGCTACTCGGAAGGCTGAGGTGGAAGGATCGCCGGAGCCCAGCAGTTCGAGGCTGCGGTGGCCGGGAGCGGCCACTGCACTCCAGTCTGGGCGACAGAGTGAGACTTCAACTCAAAAAAAAAAAAAAAGTACATACACACATACACACTCACACATGCTAATATATGAGAATGTGAAAAAGAGATATTGTGAATCATATGTCTCTCTCCTGACCTAGTTGCACAATACACATTAACTTTGTTTATAATTTTATTTAAAACATTGAATATATTTACCTACTTATGCAAAACACTTTGAAAGCTTGACCTCACCTATCTTGATTAGAGCAAATGCTGTCCTCAAACACACAGAAATGTTATTAAAATATTTTAATTGCAGTATCTTATGGAAAGGTTGTCTTTGATATAATTTCAAATGCAGCCACAACCTATTCACCTCTGTGGTATTGATGCATTTAAAATACCCAAGGTGATTATTATTAATGATAATATTTTCATGTGTATTATTTTCATTGTGATGAAATTCAAGGCTGTCAGCATGTGTTAATACATATTATTATATCAAAAGTATTTAGACACTGGTGCTGCATTCACTTTCATTCAATGTCACAATGTAATACTAAATAAAATATATACATAGATATTCAATTTCAAGGTCTTCTATATTTTTTATTGCATATTACTACTGACTGTATCTGTATATTTAAAGCCTGACAGATGGTAAGCTAGAAAGCTGCCAATCAGGCAAGGAAACAATGGGAACAAAAAATGAACACATTCTCCAAGGGCAAAGTATTGATTCAAAGACTGTATGTATTAAACCTTGGAAATAACATACTGATACAATTCCTAGATAAAGAATAATCTGCTGTGCACAGTAATAAAACAGTGTCTATGAGTCTTTGTCTAATATCATTTGTATTAAAAATTAATATTATTTTAGTGTTATTTTGACAGAAGATATTATTGAGATAAAATGTAAAAATATCAAATGAAAGTCTGTTATGTAAGTTACAGGAAATAATGGTATTTTGGAAATGGTTTTAAAAGGTTAATGATATTGATAAATACTTCATATATTATTATTTATTATTTCATTGTGTTCTCAGCCAAGTAACAAAAAAAAAATCCTGAAAGACAGACAAAAAGCCCCTAAAGCATTCCGCTTGAGATAATTTAAAAAGTCATATGACCTTTACAATTATGATTACAATGGATTATTGCAATTTAACCCTTTGATAATTCCTTATTATCCATCCACATACATAACTGGTTATTGTGTATAAACTAACATTTAACAATATTTTGTATAATAACTATATTACTCAAATAGAATATAAAATATTTTAAAAGTTTATTTGCCTATTTTTGTCGTGTTTCTTAAAAATGAATTAAATTGGCTAAATCTAGTTAATTTTAGAAAAACTGATTTTCACATCAAATACTATTTTTAAATCAGAAAATAGCAATGCCTCCAATTCTAGTAGTACTCAAGAAGTGAATTACTATTATAATTTATTGTATTTTTGAATTGTTGAGTGAAAAATCTGGATTAAACACCAAGATATTTAAAAAGCCACACAATTAGATAAACTAATTATTTCTCTTGATTTTAGATGTGCTGTTATTTGAGAATTCTTAGTTGAACTGCTCTCCTTTTTAGCTCCCTCTACTCTATGGTTCTTAAGTACAGACAAATACTTTCTACTTCTTTGCATCCCAGTGCCATGCACAGGGCTTAGGATATAGTAATGTCTTACAATAAATATATTTTCAAATAACTTAATGAATAACTCAACTTGGAACTGTGCATCACCATGAGAAGCATTTAGGCTATTATTTAGGGTACATGTAAAAATAACCCCTTCATCCTCTCCTCATCTATTTTTGTTTGCTATTTTTTTTAAAATAGATGATTAAAAATCTAAAATGCAACCACAGGAGAAATAATGTTATGTGTCATATAATAATATTATTACATACTAATAAAGTATATGTAACGTTTTCAAAGAAGATAAGACATTTAGGTGTCAGAGAAGAAAACAAGGGCATATGGCATAAGGCAAACAATAAATCAATGTATACTCTACTGGAAACACTGTATCAAGGGTATTGTCTTATAAAGATAATCAAGACCAGGCTCAGTGGCCCAGCCTATAATTCCAGCATTTGAGAGGCTGAGGGGAGGGGACTGTTTGAGTCCACAGGTTTCAGACCAGCCAGGGCAGCATGTGAGACCTCATGTCTACAAAAAAAAAATCAAAGAATTGCCAGGTGTGGTAGCGTGTGCTTGTGATTCTAACCACTTGGAAGGCTGAGACCAAAGGATCTCCAGAGCCAAGCAGGTCGACACTGGGGTGTTGGTGAGCATGCCACTGCACTCCAGCCTGGGCGACGGAGTGAGCCTCTAACACACATGCAAACACACACACACAAGATAATCAAAAGCACCTTTGAAAGATAACAAGAGGAAAATGCTCATATTTTTGAACAGCCAGGTTAGACATGTTGACAACTCCTAATGAAAGCACATAGTAAGATAGCTACATGCCTATGAGCCTCCTGATCTTGACAGTGCAATTTTGTTTAATGAATTGACCATAATCTTTTGCTATGCAGTGAATTTATTTGAATATATTTCAACTAAAACTAGTTTGTTCTAAAGGTTAGTGGTTTGCCATACCCTAAGGCTGTGGTATTTAAACTTTGATATTTAGAAACGTTTTTATTTACTTTTATATTTTTTAGAGACAGATTCTTGCTATGTTGACCAGGCTGGAGTACAGTGGCCATTTATAGGCGCCATCATAGGCTTGGTCTCCCAAGTAGTTGGGACTACAGACACATACTACCACATTCGACTCAGAAGGCTTATATTTTTTAACAAACTCTGAAATTGTTTTCAATACACTTCAAAGTACAAAAAAAACAACAACACTGTTTTTGGAGAAATTCATATGATCATTGTTTTGCTATAAACAGCCGCACTATAGAAGATAAAGATAAGACTAGCTCTCATGTATAAGACAGAAAATGTATGGAAAATGTTGTGAGATTTAAATGTGGGTTCCTAAATTTTGTTCACTAATAGATTGTTTGGATAAAGTTTTTTTTTTTTTTTTTTTTTTTTTTTTAGTTTGGGTAAAAAACAGTCACCCCAACTGGAGTGCAGTTGCACGCACCCAGCCCCCCCACCAAGGAACAGCTGGGCAACCGCCCACCA
>CAUYQG010173400.1:0-17338 GCA_963574415.1 Tarsius wallacei
TGTAATTCCGGCTACTTGGAAGGCTGAGGCGGAAGGATCGCCGGAGCCCAGCAGGTCGAGGTTGCGGTGGCCGGGAGCGGCCACTGCACTCCAGTCTGGGCGACAGTGAGACTCCAACTCAAAAAAAAAAAAAAAAAAAGAGAACAAAGGATATCTTTCCTATCAAATGTCAAGGCAAACTGTGTCATAGAACAAAAATTATAATAATGGCACAGGAATAGAAATTTCTTCTATGACATAGAATCAAGTCCAGAAATATATATAGCTTATAATTTTATTTATGATAGAAGTGACATTTTATTTCAATGGGGAAAAGCAACAAATAGCATTGAAATGATTGGGTGTACATTTTTTTTTTTTTGAGTTGGAATCTCACTCCATCGCCCAGGCTGGAGTGCAGTGGCACACTCACGGCCACCCCAACATCAACCTGCTGGGCTCCAGCGATCCTTCTGCCTCAGCCTTCCAAGTAGCCGGAAATACTGGCACACACTACCACACCAGCTACTTTTTCTTTTTTTTTTTAGTTGTAGAGACGAGGTCTTGCCAAGTTGCCTGGGCTGGTCTCGAACCCACAGGCTCAGGCAATCCACCCACCTCAGCCTCTCAAAATGCTGGGATTACAGGCTGAGTCACCAAGCACAGCCTGGTTGTACATTTTTAAAGCATTAAAGTTAAACCACTGCATCACACTACAAACAAAAATAAACTCCAGATGGATTATAGTTAAGATAAAACACAAAATATGAATGTATAACAAGAACTATAAAAAAAATTTTATGTTCATAGAGTAGAGAAGACCTTCCTAGACAAGACACAAAACCTGGAAGATAAAGCAAAGATTGGACATCACCAAAATGCAAAACTTCAGTTCAAAAGTCAACATACAGACAAAAGACAGATGATGGACTGAAAGAAATTGTTTGCCAAATATTTAATGACTTATTATAAAGAGAATACAAAACATAAAAAAACTATAACTTTGATTTTTTAAGTGACCACTAGTAAAGAAATGATAAAAAGACATGAACAGACATCTCACAGAAGAATAAATATGATCATACAATAAATATCTGAGATGCTCCAACCCACTGGTAATCGGCAAATCGTAAATTAAAACAACAATGAGATTTTTTATGTATCAGACTGGAAGAAATATAAAAAGACTGCTATCATATGATGAGACAGAAGTGGGGGAAAGTGTTCTCTAATCCAGAGGAATTAGGAAGACAAGGTTGGTGAGATGAGGGAGAACAAGGTGACGCTCTAAGTAAGAAAACAGAGATCAAACAAATCTCTCCTCTTCTCTGGAAGCAAGACCAACATGACAAGAAGAAGCCCCATCTTTAAATCAAATCCAGACTTTTTTGTTATTATTTGAATCTGAACATGGTCGTTGGTGAGCTGAGACGGTATTTTGTGACTTGAGACTAGAGAAAACATGAGACCTTCATTTAGAACAGGGAAGGAACAAGCTCCCCAGATAGGACTCAGAGAGACAGGAGGAACCAAAAATAAAACTGCTTTATGATTACATCTATGAGTTATATTTATTAGGCATGTGTATTATCTATGTTTACATGTATGTATATGAATACATACATATGTGTGTATATAATATACATACATATATATGACAAGATGCGGTAATACTGTTGCCATACATTTCCACTAGAGAAAAAAGCAGGCAGGTGGGAATTACTGTAAATGGTACATCTCTTTCAATAATGGTAATTGTCCCTAAGGAGTGGCAGCTTAATTCTGTGGCTTCCAAAAGGATCTGCATATGAATAGAAATAAAAAATTAAAGTTTTGATGATTCTTTATTGTATCCAAGGTGAAGTTCGAGATCCTGAATGAGCCTATGTTCATAAGATGAGGGAAAATATGTTTTAATGAATCAAAAGGAGGAAATATCAGCAGAGAAATAGAAAATAAAAAAAATAAAATAAACTGGAATTTTAAAATGAAAGGTACAACATTTGAAATAAAATCAGCGGAATGGACTTAAGATCATAAATGGAAATGACAAAGAAAGTACTCAGTAAACTTAAAGATAAAGCGTTCAAAGTGGTCCTATCTGAAAAAGAGAGAGAAAATAAAAGATTAAAAAATAATACCTAGCCTCAGGAACATGTGGGAAAACTCAAAATGTCTAGCATACATGTAATTTTAGTCTAAAAGAAGGGGAAAAAATGGAGAAAGAAAAACTATTTGAAGTAAGATTAGTTGAAAAATTCCAAACATGGTAAAGAATATATGTGCAGATTCACAAGATTCAAGAACCCCAGAAAGGCTGGGTACAGTGGCTCAAGCCTATAATCCCAGCAATTTTGGAGGCCGAGGCGAGAGGATTGCCTGAGCCCAGGGATTCGAGACCAGCCTGGGCAACTTGGTGAGACCTCGTCTCTACAATAAATCCAAAGGCTGAGGTAGAAGGGTCACCTGAGCCCAGCAGGTCGAGGCTGCAGTGGCCATGAGCATGCCACTGCACTCCAGCCTGGGCGACAGAGTGAGATTCCTACTCAAAAAAATAAAAAAAAGAACCCCAGCAAACACTAAACAGGATAAGTATGCAGTAAACCACATGTAGGCGCATCATAGTCAAACTGCTGAAACCAAACATAAAGAAAAAAAAAAGCAACCAGAAATAAGTATATTACAGAAGAAGAACAAGGTTTCAAATAACCACACGTTTATCAGAAATTATGGAATCCAGAAAATAGTATAATTTGCTTTAAATTGCTGAAAGAATGCTGTCAGCCTAGAATTCTATCTTTTACAAATAAAGGTGAAAATAGCCACTTTCTTATAAAATAAACTAAGAGAATGTATTACTCATAAATCCACACCAAAAGGAAGTTTCTTCGGACAAAATGAATCTGATAGAGATAAGCACAGATCTTTAAGAATAAACAAAGAGTATTCAAAATAGTAAAAACTTGGCAAATATAAAAATCCATTTTTCTTTTCTTTTTTTGAGACAGAGTCTCCCTCTATCAGTGTCATGATCATAACTCAGGGTAGTTTTGACCTGAGCTCAAGCAATCCTGCCTCAGCCTCTCAAGCAACTGAGACTCAAGGCTCACATCTGGCTAACTTTTTTTTTTTTTTGGAGAGATGGGGCTTACTATGTTGCCCAGTCTGGTCTCAAACGCCTGGCTTCAAGTGATCCTCCTGCCTCAGCCTTCCAAAGCACTGGGATTACAGGCATGAACCACCACACCTGGTCAGTTTTTTTTTCTTAATATCTTTAAAATGCATATTAATATTTAAAGCAAAGGTTGCAATATACTTACCATGTGATCCAGCCATCCAACTCCTAGATATATTTACCCAAGAACAATGAAAACATATGTCCACATATAGACTTGCCTGCAAATTTTCATAGCAACATTATTCACAATAGCTAATGGGCAAAAACTAGAGACGTGAATACTGACCAACAGATGACTGGGGGGAAAAATGTGTATTCTTACAATAAATGACTACTCTGCAATTAAAAGAAACAAATTTATGATGCGTGCAACAACATGAATGAATATCAAAAAAATCAAAGAATACATAGTGTGATTTCATCGATATAAAACTCTACAAAGTACAAAACTAATCTACGAGACCGAAAAAAAAAAAAAGTCAACCAGTGCATTGCCAGCGCCTGCAGCAGAGGAAAGGTTAGACTTCAGAAGGGCATGAGAAAACTTTTGGGGGTAATGGGCATGTTCTGTAACTTGATTGTGACTGTGGTTTTTCTGGTGTCAAACTCATCTGTGTACTATATACTATGTATGTATTTTAGAGACAAGGTTTTACTCTGCTACCCAGGCAGGAGTGCAGTGGCACCATCGTAGTTCCCTGTACCCATGAACCCCTGGGCTCAAGTGATCCCCCAACCCAAGCCTCCCAAATAGCTGAGACTACAAGTCCATGCCACCATGCCTGGCTAATATCTTTATTTTATTTTATTTTTTGTAGACATGGGGATCTTGCTATGTTGCCCAGGCTGGTCTAGAACTCCTGGCCTCAAGTGATCCTTCCCAAAGCGCTGGGATTATAGGTGAGCCACATTTCCAGCCTTATATTCTTTAAGTGGCTGCAGTTTACTGAATATAAAATATCCTTCAATGAAGTTTGATGGAAGAAATTGCAAAGTAAAAAAAAAAAGTAGAAAGAAATGAGTTAAGAAACTAAGCACAAGAATAGGTGGTAAAAATGAAAGATGTTTAAGCTACTATTAGAAATGGAATGCTGTGGATTACATACGCCCACAGGTGAGACTAGGGAAGGCTCCCTCTTTCCCAAAAGGTAATGTTATATTGACTATTACATACGCTCAAGTCAACGCATTTCTTTTTCTCTATCTCTGACTCAGACTTATCAAATAACTGTTTGTTTCAGGACAAAATTCCTTGTGGAAAAATATCCTAGTAATTGTATAAAACACAGGTTTTGGAAGTAGAAAGATTCTCAAACATTTTTTCATAAATTTCACTATAATTATATTTAATACTTAGTCAATAAAATTACTTTAAATGAGTAAATTTGGCTAGCTGTCGCCAAGTTTTGATTGAAGAACACAGAGTACTTCTTAGATCTTTTTTTAAAAAAGTAAACTGTACCATATTATCCAGCAATTGTATTCCTTGGTATTGATTCATGAATTTAAAATTACATTCACACAAAAGCCTGTGCATGAATATTTACAGCCGCTTTATCCATAATTACCAAAACTTGGGAACAACCGAGATGTCCCTCCATAAGTGAATGGATAAATAAACTATGATACATTCAGACAATGAAATATTATTCAGCACTGCAAAGAAGTTAGCTATTAAGTCATGAAAACTATGGAGGCATAAATACTGAGCAAGTTTGAACTGCCTTTGAGCAGGTTTTTTGATAATGATGCCAACCCATCTCCCTGTATCCTGGTTGCAGAAATAAACTCACTTTCCTCCCCACCACAAAAAAAAAAAGACAAGACATGGAGTAAAATTAAAAGCACATTACTAAGTGAAAGAAGCCAATCTTCAAAAGCTATATGCTGCATCATTCCAATTATATGACATCCTAGAAAAAGCAAAATTGTGGAAATGGTAAAAAGTGTTGTTGCCAGGTTTAGTAGGGAGGAAAGGGTGAATTGGTGGATTTTTAGGGAACTGAAACTATTCTGCGTGGTGTGACAATGGTGGATATATGCAATTACACATTATCAAAACCCATAGAACGTACAACCCCAAGAGTGAACCCTGATGCCAACCATGGACTTCGGGTGATAATGATGTGACAACATCGGTTCGATTTTAACAAATGTACCACTGTGGTGTGAGATGTGGGTAGTGGGGGAAGTTGTACGTGTCTTTCCAGGAACTGTCTGCACTTTCTACTCCATTTTGCTAAAACTCAAACTTCTCCAAAGATAAGTTTATGAACTAAAAAATAAAAATAGAACGGTCTCTAAAAGCACGGTTACATGTTCAGCACATCTGCCTGCCTCTGGCTTTGGATCTAATGGAAAGACGAGAACAGCGGGCTCCACTATTGTTAAATTACCAGAAGGATTTTGCTTTTTAATATTTCATTTTGCTCCCTGAAGAACTCCGAAGTTTGATCCAACCACTTAAATGAAAAAGAATTTGAGCTGAATCAGAACCAACATTTTATTGGAAAAGTGTTGAACGGTTTTCATCATTTGATTTTTTTATAAGTGCATTACTTAACCTCTCCTCTATTTTCTGTTTTGGGGAATACTAGGCAGAGAAGGTGTTTAGGCTACTATATGGTCTTTGGTTTCTGCTAACACAGAAAGGAGGAGGGGAAGAAGAAGAGAAGAAGGATGACAGGGTGGGGGATGGAGGGAAAGGAGAATAAGGAGGAAGAAGCAGTTTTAAATACTTTCTTTTTCTACAACCCAGTAATCCCCTTACTGGGAATATTCCCAGAGGATCTTAAATCACACTACAAAAAAAGATAACTGTGCATGCATGTTTATTGCAGCACTGTTTACACTAGCAAGAACATGGAACCATCCGTGCTGCCCACCGAAACTGGACTGGATTTTTTTAAAATGTGGTATATATACACGATGGAATATTATACAGTCATAAAGAAGGACAAAATTATGGACTTTGCAGCAACTTGGATAGACTTAGAGACTATCATACTCAGTGATCTATCTCAGAAACAAAGAAGAGTACCACATGTTCTCACTCATAAGTGGACGCTGAACATTTATCATGATACTATAAGAAAGGGATTGGCAGTAGTAGGACATGGCCGGTGAAGGGGGCCACATAACATCAATAAGGGTACCTGGTCTCAAACCAGGCAAAATGGGAACCAAAGGGATGCCCAAACTTTAACTGTACGATGACCGCTTATGTACCTAATCCTGAATTGTACCCCATGTCTTTAAAATAAAATTAAAAATAAATAAATACTCTCTTTTTATAACTATGTCGTGTTCTTCTTATCTGTGTTGTCCTGTTAGAAAATCTCTCTCTGTGGAATCAGAGTACATGGAACCAACACGTGTTGTGTTTTATGGGGGTTATAAAATGTATTTTGAAGGGAAAAAATAGAGAAAACAAAACTCTTAACAGGATCGAAATGGAAAGGTTTTATTGTGATTTTATATAATCTTAAATGCCACACAGAACTATCTGGACCTGAAACAGAGAGGAAAGAGATTATAACAGAAGGACTCCAAATTTAATAAAATGAAATCCACATACAGAAATGCTGGCAGTCTAGAAGAAAGTGACTTAGAAAACAGTTAGGTCCCCATCATAACATGTAGCCTTCCACGACCCCTGAGTTGGGCTTGCATAAAACAGGATCATTCCCTTGACGCAGGGATATTCACCATGCCTGTACAAGAGCCTTCTCTTTCCTGGAATCCATAAGACATTTGCTGAGTAATTCGAGGAAGGACTCCAATCTCCCAGCCAAAGCCAATCCTGCAACTTCCCCAAACCTGCTTCTCCATCCTGTCTCCTAAGAGTTTCACCATCCTCCCCACTGCTCGAGCCCATGGTCTCTGAGGAACCCATGCCTCTCTCCCTCTCCCCTGGCATCGAGTCATTCACCAAATTCCACCTAAGTTGGTGCTAGATTCTGAACACCACACTCCATCCCTTTGTCGCTTTCCAAATGGAGGCCCCATCGCCTCTTTCCTAGAATAGTGTGGTACCCTCCTCCCTCTAGTCTTGTGGGAATGCCTCCCGTCCATCATGCCCTTGGTTGTGAGATCAACCTTCAGAACATAAATCCAGCTGACTTTTGGCTACACCCATGCTATCATACAGTTGTTTAAGTTTACGTGGTTAATATATGAGGGGGACTCAAAAAATCCCCAAATATATTTATCTGAAAGTTTGTGTATTTACTCTTATATGTTTAAACTTCAGTCACTTTCTAAGTACTCTCCATTTGATGCAATACAATGAAGACATTTTGTACACTGCTCAAAACAATTTTTGAATTTGTCAGTTTTAGCCTTTTAGGTTTTCTGCCACTGTTTTTTGTTTGTTTGTTTGGTCTGGTTTGGTTTTGGTTTTGGTTTTTTTGTTTGTTTGTTTGTTTGTTTGTTTCACCTCTTCTACATTGGCAAACCATTTCCCTTTGAGGACTTTTTTCATCTGGAGAAATGAAAAAAAAGTTGCTCAGGGTGAGATCTGGTGAATAGGGAGGGTGGGGCACAGGAGTTCATGCTGTTTTGGGTCAAAAACTGCTGAAAAATCAGTGTGGTGTGAGCAGGTGTGCTTGTAAGTCACCCATCATGAAATGGGAAAACGTGTTGAAATAATCTCCAAAAAAAGTCACTGAAGCCCAACGCAGCCTCTCATAACAACGCTAGCTGGTACATGGATGCCGATGGGTTCCTCGAACACTTACCTAGTGGGGGATACCTGTACCTCAAGGTGTCCACCCTCCAAAAGATAATTCTAGTTTTTTGGGGATCCCCCCTCATATTTAGTAAGTAGTACATACGAAGCTAACTAATATAGTTGATTCTGCCACTGTCATCCTGAAGACCATTTAAAATTTATTGCCCTCAGGATATAGTTCAAACTGCTTAGCAATTCAAAGAAGGAAAGACAATTTTCTAAACTATCCATTTTGGTTGTTGTCTTCATTTCCACCTAATGCTTATTCCAATCTGCTAACCAAGCTTCGCAATGTCTTGCCTTGGGAATTCTGATGAGAGAAAATTAGAATATGAAGTGTCTTGTAAATGCTTGAATTTTCTGAAGAAATTAGATTATGTTAGACTGCCTGACAGGTAAGGGGACAGAGAGAAGTGATGAGGTCACAGGAAATAACTGTGGGACATTGCGGCAAAATAGAAAAATGTATGCACGATTGGGGCCCAAATCCTACACCGCAACAGTTCATCAGGAAGGTGGAGTTACCTTAGGAAGAAAGGGAGAAGGGCCCACCCAAAGAATCCAGATCTTAGACACAAGAGTTCCCACTTCAGCAAAGATTCTCCTAGGTGACTGGAAAGACAAATCTGCAGGAACAAAAGGGACCACGCAGGCTGGAACAACGAGTTCTCTGGTGCAACTGACATCCGAAAGGGCTGCTCCAAAGCCATGACCTTGGAAACATGGAAATATCCAAGAACTACAATACTGTTGCCTTTCTCATGAGCTCCTAAGACATCTTATCATGAATTATATTACACTCAGTACAGTTACCGTTTGTCAGCCCAGGGATGGCAAACTTTTCCTGTAGTGGTTCACACAGTAAATATTTAGCCCCAAATTGTGACCAATGCGGTCTGTCACCACCACTCAATTGTACCATCGCAGCACAAAAACAGCCAAAGACAATTTGTAAATAAATGGACACAGTAGTGTCCCAGTAAAACTTTATTTACAAAAACAACCTGTTAGCCAGATTGGACCCAAGAGCTATAGTTAGCCAACCTGTAGTTCAGCACATTGAACTATAAGCTCACTGAGGTCAAAGATTGTATCTTCCCCTAAACCAGGAAAGATGTACTGAGAATTTGCCATCAACACTCCTGAAAAACTGGGCATCAGGACTTAGTAGTGAATAAGACAAAAATCTGTGCTTTAACGCAGCTAAGCTCCTAGCACATAAACACAATCAGTATTATCTAAGAGCTATCGGTCTTATTTACCAGTGAAGTTCTATGACCTAGCACGGTACTCAGTACTCAGCAAGTACTGAGTATACATTGATCAATGAGCACATATGGTCCTATAAAATTTTCATTTAACTCTCAACTTCATTCTTTCTTTTATATATATGTGTGTGTATATAGTATATATATTATTTTAAAGATGTGGTGTACAATTCAGGATCAGGTATACAAGTGGTTGTCATACAGGTAAAGTTTGGGCCTCCTTTGGGGCCCCACTTTGCCTGGTTTGAGATCAGGTACCCTTAATGATGTTGTGTCCTCCGCACCCCTCCCACCCTAGCAGTATCCTGCTACTGCCAGGCCCTTTCTTATAGTATTGTGGTAAATGTTCAGGGTCTGCTTATGAGTGAGAACATGTGGTATTCAGTCCTTTGTTTCTGTGATAGATCACTGAGTATGATCGACTCTAAATCCATCCAAGTTGCAGCGAAGTTCATATGTTTGTCCTTCTTTATGTCTGTGTGAGATTCCATTGTGTATATGTAGCACGTTTTTGTTACCCAGTCCAGCTTCAATGGGAAGCACAGCTGGTCCACATTTTTGCTATTGTGAATAGTGCTACCCCATCTCAAAATTCTTAGTCACGAACTGCAAAGTCCTTTTTGCCATGTCAGATAACACATTCACAGATTCAGGGGCTAAGATGTGGACATCTTTCAGGGACCATTACACAGCCTACCACAAGAGCTCTTCATTCCCTGTCATTTCAGCAGCTGGCACAGTGTCCTTATAGAATCGTCCGCACTGAGAGATGTTCTTCAGCTCTCGGTCCTTACCACTCTCCTGGTGGGCCCTGGAGGCGGGCACTGCCCTGTAACTTCATTAAAGGATGAGTGAATGAGCCAGCTGCGTTGGGGGGACATTTGAAGATACCAAGTTGCTGGCCTTGCAGATGGGGAAAAGAGCCTTGAGCCAAGGAGTGCAGGCAACCCCTAGAAGCTGAAAAAGGCAAAAAGTTGATTCTCCCCTAGAACCTCCAGAAATAAAGCATCCTGGTGACACCTTGATTTGAGCCCCTGTAAAACTCATTTCAGACTCTGACCTCCAGAATAATATATCTGTGTACTGCCAGAGTATGGGGTGGGGCGAGAGAACACAACATCAATAAGGGTACTTGATCTCAAACCAGGCAAAGTGGGGGCCAAAGGCAGGCCCAAACTTTACCTGTGCGGTGCCCACTGGTATACCTAATCCTAAATTGTACCCTACATCTTTAAAATAAAATACATTTTTTAAAAAAAGATATTTGTGTTGGTTTAAGCCGCTAAATTTGTGGTAATCTGTTTTGTTTTGTTTTGTTTTGAGGTGGAGTCTCCCTCTGTCGCCCAGGCTGGAGTGCGGGGGCACACTCACGGCCACTGCAGCCTCGATCTGCTGGGCTCCGACGATCCTTCCGCCTCAGCCTTCTAAGTAGCTGGAAATACAGGTGCGTGCTACCATGCCCAGGTAATTTTTTATTTATTGTAGAGACAAGGTCTCATCAAGTTGCCCAGGCTGGTCTCGAACCTGTGGGTTCAGGCAATCCACTCGCCTCGGCCTCCCAAAGTGCTGGGATTACAGGCTGAGCCACCGAGCCCGACCGGTAATTTGTTACATCCGCAATAGGAAGCGAATACAGTCCCTTGCTCCAGAACTGACACAGCTGAAGATACCTGTAGGGCCTTTTGCTTATTTTTCAATTATTATGGATATAGAATTGCTACAAATATTTATGGGGTTCATATGATATTTATGGGGTTCATGTGATTTGATGATACAAGCATACAATGTGTAATGACCCAATCAGGGTAGCCGGGGTACCCATCGCCTCAAGCAGTTATCCTTTCTTTGGGTTAGGGACATTCCAAATCTGCTCTTTTAGTTATTTTGAAATGTACCATAAATTACTGTTGACTGTAGTCACCCTGCAGGCCTTTGAGTCTTACAGCAGCTGCCCTAACCCACACACCAGCTCTGTCCCTTCACAGAGGCAACCACACAGAGATGCCCAACACCACCTGGGAGACTGAGCCAAGCTGGGGCCAGCCCAGGATCGCCGCCCTCTCTGCCCCTTCCTTCCCCCCCCGAAGAACTCTCTCCAGCTGCTCCATCGCGCCCAGCCAGGGTTCTGCATAACTGTCCTTCCCTACTTGCTGCCTCTGCCTTCACCTAGACTCACCCCAGTCCAGCAAGGTGCTTGCATCTTTGATGAGAAACCACTGTTCTCTGTTCTCTGTGCAGCCGGATACAACCAGACAGCCTAGGGAATGGGTTCCCAGGAAGGTAACTGGCCAGCTAGGGCACATCGAACACACCTGTGTCAATTCCAAATTTTGGGTACAAGAGGAGGGATTCCTCGGGAAGGTGCTGATGGTGGGGTCTTTCCTTGTACGGGTCTCCCAATCAGAATGTGTTGCCAAGAAGGGTTCCTGTGGCTCCACCTCTCTGCTCCCATCGCTGAAGTCACACCTTTTTCTTCAACACATGTCACAGTTCACAGATCTATAAGAAGGAGGTTGGACTAGATGGTTTTTTCAGGGAACCATCGACTGCACCACGACTTGCGACCTACATAGGCCTAAGAGAGGACTTTTTGTGGTGTGTTTAAGCTGCTTTTCACATTCACCTCATTACACCGAGGATCCTCTGCCCTGAAGTCTTTTTCACAGAATTCTGGGAGGTTTCTAGAATTTACAGGTCTGGTGTAGCCAGTAAGGTCAAAATTGTTTTCACATGACAAGGTACAACATCAGACTCCTGATACTGTGGAGTTCACATTCTCTTAAATTGATTTATTTTTTATAAACCTAAACCTGTACTTATGTTTGTTTGCATCGTCTTAAGTGGATTTATTCTCTGGACCCTTTTATTCATTTTGTATTAAATCTTTTTACTGCATTTTCATTGTGCTTGATTTATTTTGTCTCTTTGTTATTATTTACATGGCTTTCTTATCTCCATTCTTCTTAGGCCCTTATCATGATTCAGTTTTACTTGTTTTTATCCAGTTTTTATGCTCATTTTAATTAGTTTAGCATTTTTTTCTAGTCAGTTTATTTTTTGTTTTATCTTTTCTGGTTATCTAAATTACATAGTTGAAAAAGCACAAAGAGATATTCTGCAGAAATCACACACAATCCAAGCAAAAGAAGTGGAATTTCTTCTCCTCCAGGGACCTAACAATGTGTTTTTTGGGCGATTTCTTGATATCAGTAAGAATTGCCAGTTGTCTGCTATGAATCAGGGAACTCTCACAAGTATAGTACAGAGCCTCTCTGAGTACTGGGGACTTACATCTCCCTGCTGGTAAGATCAGACGTTACTAGTGGCTAGAAGAAAGGAATGTATGAGAGTTAAAAATAAAGAAAATAAACAAACAAAAATAAACGTATTGCCCAATAATTAGTTTTGGATATATGAATCAACAAAAGTATGCTAACTACAAGTATTTCGAATGGGAGAAAGGACAGCTTATCAAGGTAGATTAAAGAGGACTGCATATTTTTTGTTATTGCTACAATAAAGAGATGGAGTTAAAAAAAAAAAAAAAAAAGCCCTGGGCCCTTCTCTCATGAGTGTCCCGAGGAGTTTAAACTCAGCAAAGAGCTCTTCAGAGCCTAATGGTCATAGAAGTCTTCTTGGGAGAAGTGAGCCTTATGATTATTCTTAAAAACCTATTTGCTGGCCAAAAAGTTGTGTCTTTTATTACAATGTAATAAAACATTTTTACATTGACCTATGAAACAGATCAATTTAAACGTTTTTAATCCATTTTTTAAAGTTGCAACAATATATATCTGTGCACATTAAATAATTTTTTAAAGCTTTTTTAAATTAATAATGCGAACATTGAAAAATAACTAAGCAGACTATTCTTGAAGCCTATATCTGGGTCTAATAGTATGTCACTGTTATGCTTCTGAAACTTTCTTTACATAATCTTGATTTTTAAAATGTTTTTCATAAAATTGTCTGCAAACTTCAAAGTTGTATTTTATGGTTAATAAATATAAGATGAATGACACCTTTAATTGACTTTTCTCAGTAGGCCATTATAATATTTAATTAGAAAATACTTTCTCTACAGGTGCTGAGGTTACTGGAAAACTCAGGGCAGTTTCTGCTAAGTTAAGGGTATTAACATTTTTTAAATTGGGGGGATTAAATGTATAAAACTTCAGCCCAAATATGCCCAAAGGCACTCTATTTTTGTCTCTATTTAAAATATTTTATGTGGGAAATATTTTATTGCAAAGCAACAGTTATCCAAAACATCTGTCTCTATAATTTTTTTAATTGTGTCACCCAATTTAGATATGACATAATTGCAGGTGTTGTGGTTTTCACTCCATTCTGGTATAGAGTATGAACATGTCTAATTCAAATTAGGTGCTCTATCAAAAGGATCTTCCCTAAATCAAGGTCTTCCTCCTGTGCTCTTATCTTTTATTTGCAGTACCTAGGCCAATTTGGTACTTAGTATCTGAGCACTATTGGTGGGTAGGGGAGCCAGGAAGGGGTGTTCCTCCTTCCTGCTTTGCCTCAGTGACATTCAGGTAGAGAATGTGTCTTTCCCGAGGCTCCAGTTTCTGCTGTCAGGACTTCTATGGTTCCAGTTTCTGCTGTCAGGACTCCTATGGTTCGGCTCAGGGAACACCATTCATTCCCGTGGTCCCTTCCAGCTGAGGGATAGTAATGACTTTCCACCATTGCTTATCTCTGGGTTGCCAGACCACCCTCTTAGGCTTCCCAGTTCTTTCATTGTATGTATTTTAATCCCCCATGTTAAATTTCCTGTTTTAATTACTCAGAGGAGTTTAGGTTATCCTGGTCAATCCTGGCAGAATCACCCCTGTTCCAGTCGTCTGGAGTGGTAAAGTAACTTTGTCCCCTTCCCATGCTTTGAGCAGACGTGTGGGCAAGCAGCCAAACTGCCAAACACATGCCCTGCTCTCAACTGCAGGAGGTTCACGGAAGGGCAGCTGGAACGTGGCTGGGCCCTAACCAAGTATGGAGGACACTGGAGAGAAACGTCTTTTCTTTCAGCCACCCTGACCTTGGCCAGCCTAGCAAGGAGGGATTCAGGAGCTACTGGGTAACCAGCTTTCCCAAGGCTAACGTTAGGGTAGCCCAATTCTTCAACTGGTTAAGCTAGAAGATAAATTACTCTTTGCCAGGTACAAAGTTTTTGCTCTCTTTTAACAAAAGGCAAACAGGAAAACCTTGTGAATTGTCAAGCTGACTTTGTATATCTCAAGTGTGAAGATTTCTTTGGTAAAAAATGTCAAATATTTGTGAGTCTATAGCTCATGGAATCGATCTATAATATGTCTACATTAATGGAGTTTTATTTGCAGAGTAAATGCACACTTGCTTTTAGTAATCCTTACAGTAAAAATAAGGCCTGTCCCAAGTGCCCTAGCTATGAAGTAGTCGGCATCCGTCAGAAACTCAACTCCACCCCAGAAAGAGAGGTTAGCCATCTTCAAAGGTCTTGGAATTTATTTACTGCCTGTTTGGGCTCAAAATCCTGTACTGGGAAGTCTACCTGTGTGCCTGGTTTCCTTTCAAGGAACAACTAAAGAAACTTCGCTGGACAGGCAGTGCTCAAAGCTCCTGAAATAGAGACTAGAGACAAGGCTAACCATTCTGGCATTCAGAAGGAAAAGGCTTTCAAACAGTAAAATAAATAAAATTTTATAATTGTCTAAGTGCAATGAACCTTGAAGCACTCCGTGACCCCAATTTGGGGAAATTCCTGAGTAAGAAAATAGAGAATCGCTGAGGCAGTTAAAAAGGAAGTGTTGGGGTGGGGGGGCACACCTCATCGACAAGGGTACCTGCATAATCAACATTTGTATACCTAACCCTGATTTGTATCCCACATCCTTAAAATAAAAGATGAAAAAAATATATTGCAGCCAAAAAAAAAAAAAAAAGAAGCATGTTCCACAACAAGGCATGACTACAGAGCTCTTGGATAAATGGGGTTTCACCTGGTGCCCTCAATTCACGTCTTCATCTGGAAGAGGAAACTTGCAGAGGGGCGCGCCCCAGCCTTCCAGCGTGTTCTTTAGGCAGGGCCTCCATCTAGTGGTCTGCCCTAGAAATTCACCCACGGCCTTGATTAAACGCACACGATTTCCTTTCACAAACTATGAAAACAGAAAAAAGGAGCTTTCTCCTGTGGCCTGCAGGGGGAAATGCATCTCCTGAACCCACTGAACCCTGTCTTCGCTGGACAGGCAGTGCTCAAAGCTCCTGAAATAGAGACTTGAGACAAGGCTAACCATTGGTTTTCCATGATTTTCTCTCTCTCTCTCTCTCTCTCTTTCTCTCTCTCTCTCCCCCCTCCCCCCTTCCCTCCAAGAACTGCAGCGTTCTCAACTTCTAGATTTTTCCATGCGCTCTCTGTCCATAGAGATCTCATCCAGTTCTCTCTCTGCCCACAGAAAAATGTATTTCTAATGACCAAAAGGAGCAAAGCTGCATGCATGTATGTGTTTGTGTGTACGCGTGCACAGGGTGTGTTCGCTTGGGTTGGGTTTGGTTGGGGTGTGCCGGGAAAGAGTTCAGTTGTAGAACAGAGAGGACAACAGCAACTGGTAAAGGTGGGAACACGGGCCATGTATCCGTAAGAACAACACGAGAATGAATAAATGTGAACTGGATGCTGAGGTAAAAGCAGGTGCACAGACTTGCAAGGGAGGAACAGCATGGTGCCTCCCAGGACCAGGGAGGAGAAGGGGGCCGAAGCAGCCAGGTATCAGGCGGAACTGACAGAGTTCATGGCCCTCGGTGAGTGACATCAGGTTTCCAGAGCCTCCTGCTCCTGCCGGTGGGTGACTTTGAACAAGTTCTTCTCCATCTGAGCATCTGACATCCTCTATTTTTTTTTTTTTTTTAAGATTCAGGGGATACATGTGCAGGTTTGTTATGGTTACATGGGACGTGGATATGTTGTGTGACAGTGTGGTCTGGGCTTCTATTCGACCTGTCACTCAAATGATGAGCATGGGAACCAAGGAACCACATGGGTAGTTTTCCAACCCTTGTCCCCCTCCTTTCTTCTCCCTTTATGAGTCCTCAGACTCTATTATGCCTCATTTGTGTCCACGTCTACACAGTGTTTAGCTTCCACTTACAAGTGAGAACACGCAGTATTTTATTTTCTGTTTCTGCATTCATTTGCTCAGAAAAATGACCTCCATCTGCATCCGTGTTGCTGCAAAGGACTTGATTTTGTTCATTTTATGGCAGTGTAGTATTCCATGGTGTATATGCACCACATTTTCTTTATCCAGTTCACCGCTGATGGGCACCTAGGTTGGTTCCATGCTTTTGCGACTGGGAATAGTGCGCCGACAGGAGACTTTTTGATAGAAGGATTTATGCTCCTCTGGAGAGATTTCTGGTAGTGGGTTCTAGCATTCTCTCTCATGGTATCTCATAGCTGATTTGGCCACATATCCCTTTGCAGGCCTGAGAAGCACTATGGACTCTCTTCTCTCATGAATACGTAATTTAGTACACAATTTTGATGAGTTAAGGACATCTCCAAAGTCCACCCCAATCTCTAGGCCCTATTCCATGGAAAATGGGCCTGTGGCAATTCTCAGCACCAAGAGAGTTATTCCTTTTCTTTCATCTTTCCTGACGAGCTCTCATAGGCTATTCAATACCACTGATGCTGTTTTTCCCATCATTATTTATTTTTCCTTTGGTTTTCCATCATATTCTCTCTCTCTCTCTCTCTCTCTCTCTCTCTCTCTCTCTCTCTCTCTCAGACTCTATTATGCCTCTCTCTCTCTCTTTCTCTCTCTCTCCCCCCTTCCCTCCCTCCCTCATGTGCCGTCTTTATTGGATCTGTTTCTTTTTTTTTTTTTTTTTTTTTTTTTTTTTGAGTTGGCGTCTCACTCCGTCACCCAGACTGGAGTGCAGTGGCCGCTTCCGGCCACCGCAGCCTCGGCCTGCTGGGCTCCGGTGATCCTTCCGCCTCAGCCTCCAAGTAGCCGGAATTACAGGTGTGCGCTACCACGCCCAGCTAATTTTTTTTGATTTATTGTAGAGATGAGGTTTCGCCTGCCCAGGCGGGTCTCGAACCCCCGGGCTCAGGCAATCCACTCACCTCAGCCTCCCAAGGCAAGGGGTTACAGGCTGAGCCACCAAGCCCGGCTTCTTTTT
>CAUYQG010173401.1:0-14842 GCA_963574415.1 Tarsius wallacei
TCACGGTCCGCTTACAAGTGAGAACATGTGATACTCAGTTCTCTGTTTTCGTGAAAGATCACTCAGTATTATAGACTCTGGAATTAATAAGATATTAAGCCCATTTTTAATGTCCTTATCTGTAAGATACCTCCTAAACAGGTTTGGGAAAGATACTAGGATGACTCGTGTAAAACTCCTAGTCCTGTCTGGCATTGTAACTATGACATAGAAATCATTCTATGGTTGCTATTATTTTTGTGAGTACTATCTTCTTCAATACTTTTTTTTTTTTACAACAAACCAGGCACTGGATTAAGTTCTTCACATTCATTGTATTTTATCCTATCCCTAATCTTTTCTACAATCTTAGAAAAAGCAAGTAGGTCGTGTTATTTTCATTTTACAGATCAGAAACAGATTGAAAGAAGTTCAGTAATTTGCTCAAGGTCATGGACAGTGCTGAACAATCAGGACTCCGACCATATCTCCAACGCCCACTGTCCTATCCACCATATTGTTCTGTCTCTGAGGGTCTATTTGACTGTTATTAAAGCAACAATCACAATGTTTGACCACGAGTTGTATACTAAACACGTAATGTTTTCCCCACTCAACTGTAAGCTCCAAAGGGACAGGGATGCATGGTCGGTTCACCTTTGTAGAGTGAATTTCCAAATGAGCTCTGTCAGTTCAGCAGATTCTGTGAATAAGCCTGAGGGACTCCCACAGAAAAAGAGAGCAGCGATGAGCTCTGAGCCCCTTTCTCCCACCTTAGTTATTTTTTTCTCTGTTGAGTTTCCATGCCATATTTATTGAAAAAAGGATTCTACTGTAAAAAAAACACAAAGGCAAAGCTCTGGAATCTATCAGTGCCTGAGCATTCAATGTTGTTAAATAAAGACCAGTCAAGCTGGGCACAGTGGCTCACGCCTGGAATCCCAGCACTTTGGGAGGCCAAGGCGAAAGGATTGCCTGAGCCCAGGGGTTCGAGACCAGCCTGAGCAACTTGGTGAGACCTCATCTCTACAATAAATAAAAAAATTAGCCAGGCATGGTGGTGAGTAACTGTGGTTCCAGTTACTTGGAAGCCTGAGGGGAAGGATGCAGGTCGAGGCCGTGATGGCCATGAGCATGACACTGCACTCCAGTCTTGATGATAGAGTGAGACTCCTACTCAAAAAACAAACAAATAAATAAATAAATAGATAAATAAAATAAAGATTAGATAGAAGAAGGACAGCATTTAGATAGATGTGAGGTACACAGAAGGAACCAGTGATCATCACACATTGATCATTTGTGTATTTTTTACCTAAGTATATCTAGAATTTGAATTTTTTCCACACAAAACGTAGCAGAAAACAAATACTGCAAGGAAGGACCACAAAAAAATGGAATTTTTTTTATTTTGGAGGGTAGGCCTCTTGTAGTACATGCTTCCCCTTTTAGGCAAGCATTCTAGGAACCCATCAGCATCAGTGTACCAACTAGCATTGTTGTGAGAGGCTGTGTTCTGCTTCAGTGAATTTTTTTTGGAGATTCATTTCAACGCATTTGCCCATTTTATGATGGGTGATTTACAAGTGCACCTGCCCATACCACACTGAGTGTTCAGCAGTTTTTGACCCAAAAAACAGCATGATTCCCATGCCCCACCCTCCCTATTCACCCAATCTTTCCCTGGGTGACTTTTTTTGGGGTTGTTGCCTGGAATGAAAAAGTTCTCAAAGGGAACTGTTTTGCCGATGTGGAAGTGGTGAAACAAAAAACAACAGAAGCACCCAAAGGCATCAGAATTGATGATTTCAAAAACCGTTTGGAGCAGTAGAAAAGGCATCTCACCATAGGTGTATTACATCAAATGGAGAGCACTTTGAAGGAGACTGAAGTTCAAACATGTAAGAATAAATACATACTTTTTTATAAATAAATTCCGGGGTTTGGGGGGGTCTCCCTTGTATGAATGCAGGGGGGAAGTTGGGTTCATGATCTTCTACCTCAACCAGTGACATGAAGCTGCCTCTTATGCTAGGCAGCAAAAAGGGAACATCAAAACTGTTAAAAATAATCCCCCCAAAAAAGCACACATAAGCTTATATAATTGAGATATAATAGACCTAAAAATGGGGTGCAAATTTTGAGTCACCCTCAGATTTTAGGTTAGAAACATGCTCACATGTAATAGGGCAATGAGAAAAACTCACTCTCTCCATAGCAACGACCCAAAAACTCAGCTCCGTTCTCATTACCAGAGAACATTTGACAGAAAAACCTTGAGAGGTGGTTTTTCCCCAGAGATTTATCAGGCAGCAGGAAAGGAATGTGGGGGAGAAATGGAAGGAGAACGAACTCCAGGAGACAGAGTTACCAAGGTGTAGGAGGCACTAAGCAGAAAAGGAGCACTGAGGGATACACAAAACTTAAAAATTCAAAAACATCCATGCTATGCAGAATAGCTGATGAATCAAATGCTGAATCACTCCCCTCCAAACCCAAATCCCTCCATTCCATGGTTGGAAAGCAGAACAGCAAATTATTCACTCTTGACAAGGAGACAACAGCCTGCCCCTCAAAAGGGACAATGATGTCAGGCTCATTTGTCTGCAGGACAGGACAGATGTTGATCCCCACAGATGGGGCTTCCCCAAAGCTAACCACAGATTACCTTGGGCACTGCATTGAGATCCATCCACGTCCAAGAGAGAACCTCCAGCACAAGGAAGAAATTCCCCTGGAAAAGGGACACTAGAAATGCCCAGATGGCCATTTTTTAAAATGCCATCCTGAGTAATGCAATCAAAGCAGAGACACTCATTCATTCATTCAGTTCATTGAACAGTAGGCACGAAGCTAAATATTACAGATACAAAGATGCCACGTGGTATGGGTACTCAAGGACCCCATTTGGAAGGGCATTTTGTAGATGCAGTGATGAAGGGTTGCACAGGGGGTGGGTGTTGGGTTCCTGCAGTCAGGGAGACCTAGATTTGAGGTCTACGTCTGCCACTTCTGAACTCCATGCGCATTGCTTTGATCTCCCCATGCCTCAGTGTGGAGGGCATTCCTGACTCCTTTGGCAGGCTGTTTTCAGGATTTGGAGGTCAGTGTATGGAAAGCTCTCAGCACCCAGACACATTGTAATTGCTTTTAAAAAAAAAGTAAAGAGTGAGATTTTTTTCTTTACTATTACATACAGTACATTGAGCACACAGAAGGTGGTCACATAACTTGCTTCTCTCTCTATCTCAGAGATTCTGTTCTCACATCTGTAGTTAGCAGCTGCCAAGATGCACATAGTAAAAAGGTAATGAACTACTTCCATAGATTTGAACAGCAAATACACAGTGGCCTTTGCTAGCGATAGACCATAGCATAAAATAACACGCCACCCAGGGTAACGCCAGAATAATTGGCCAACACTCGCTGCATGCATTCTTTTTAACAAGTCTCTGATGTGTGTTAATATGTCTTTTGCCACATTGTCCAATTGTATTCTAACTCTAGGGCTTAAGGAGCCTACAATTGAATTCAGCTTAAATTAAAGCTGTTCATTTCAAAGTGTAAAGGAAACTTCCTGGACAGAAAGTTTCAAAAATACCTTCATTGCAAATCACTCCAGTCGAAGGCAAGAGAGGGTCTCAATAAGCAACTATAATGAACAGCGGCCTCTGGACATACTGTCAAAAATGTCATCTTCTGATGACACCCCGGTTCACTTTCAGTTCATTATTTCTCAGTGTACAATGGAGACAGAATTGAATTTCAAGGGACCTCTGAGCGAGTCATGTGGGCAAGGAATAGGTAATGAGATCTCAAGGCATTGGCTTCCCAAGAGGTGCTGACCCCGTTCCAAAGAGAGTGAAGGGACCACTGCACGGGAGTCAAAAAATTAGGCTCTGTTGGATCCAGTCGCACTCTGCTGCATGTCTTGGACAAGTCCCCACTTGGCTTTCTGCCTCAGGGGTGCCACTTGCAAAATAAAGGCTTCCAACTGCCTCTCCCCTTCTCACAGGGGCTATTGTGTCTGCTGACTGTTTGGTTCCTGCACACTAGTTGGAGCTAAAGGGGCATGCTGTTGGTAATGCAGGCTTCACAAGAGAATAAAATCTGAAGCTGAAAAGTGAAAAGCCCAGGTGATTTCTCTCCCCGTCTCTGGGTCTCAGCTCTGCCTCTCTCCATGTCGACTCTACCCCGTTCTCCCTCTGAACACCTGCTTTCTTTGCTCTGGCATGCACAAGTCGAGGTAGATTTGTCATAAAGTTAATGAAACGTAAGTGTCAAGATCCCTCACTTGCAGAGCCTCTTCCAAGCAAGAATTCTATGTCCTGCTTTGTTTTGCATGTATTCTTTTCCAGAAGAGGACCCTTCACTGTACATGCCCCAGAAATCTGGGTCTGCTTCTGCCTATGAGGATGCACTGCTTGAGCTTATGCAGATAATGCTTCACATACTTTAACTTTATGCTACTAATAGAAACCCCCGGATATAAATGGCCCCCATCCCTGGACCCTACAAGAAACACACACATACACACACACACACACACACACACACACACATATACACATACACCCAAACTGGTTATTAAAAAAAAAAACATTTTTTTTAAATAACCCGTTTGTGTGTGTGTGTGTGCGTGTGTGTGTGTGTGTGTGTGTGTGTGTGTGTGTGTGTGTTTGGAGCAGTCTTAGATTTACAGAGAAACTGAGCAGAAAGTACAGCAAGTTCCCATATCCCTCCTGCCCTCTTGTGCACACAGATTCCCCCTATTAGTAACATCTTGCATGGATGTGTTATATACATCTACTATGGTCTAATGTTCATGTCTCTTGCAGATTCATATATTGAAATGCTAACCCTCACGGTGATGGTATAAGAAGGTGGAGACTGTGAGAGCTGATTAGAACGTTAGGGTGAAGCCCTCACGAATGAGGCTAGTGCCCTTGTAAAAGAGGCCTGAGGGATAACTCCTGCTGTTCTACCATGTGAGAACACAGCAAGAAGGCATCATCTATAAACCAAAAAGTGAGCCCTCACTAGATGCAGAATCTGCCAGTCCTTTGATCTTGGACTTCCCAGCCTTCAGAGCTGTGAAAAATAGGCTGAGCATGGTGGCTAACACTTATAATCCCAGGCTGGGCCACTGCAAGGCCATGGAGGGTACATTGCTTGAGCTCAGGAATTAGAGACTGGCCTGGGCAACATAGTGAAAACTCATCTCTACAAAAAAATTTAAAAATTAGCCAGGCTGGTCTGTAGTCCCAGCTACTTGGGAGGCTGAGGTGGAAGGATCACCTGAGCCCAGGAGGCCAAGGCTGCTGTGAGTCATGATTGTTGTGATCATGTCACTTTACTTCAGCCTGGCAACAGAGTAAAACCCAAACTTAAAAAAAAAAGAAAAAGAATGAATGAATGAATGAAAGGAAAAGAAGGAACTATGAGAATAAAACTTATGTTGATTTTTAGTTAGGTATTTTGTCACAGCAACATGGATAAACAGAGACAACCTCTTAAAATTGATGAACTGAGATTGTTTTTAACAGGGGTCCATAGTTTATGCTAGAGTTCACTCTGTGTGTTTTATAAACAGAATTTTTTTGTCTCTGTTTCAAGTACCTAGAAGAGAATATCTAATGGGCTTCATTAAGCCAGAGAATGGGACCATAGAATCAGTTGCCCACACAGTGGGGCTGAGAACAGGTTCTGTGAGGCAGAAGTTTGGCTATAGTGGTATAACTGATGGGGGCAGGGTGTGTGGTAGGCAGGTTTTTCTGCTACAGAAACACTATATATATGGAAACAATCAGCCATCTCGGTACTAAAAGCACAAATATATGGAGAGGGTGCTACTGACTCTCTTTCTCTCTCTCTCTCCGAGACAGAGTCTTGCTCTGTTGTCCAGGCTGGAGTGCAGTGGCCCAATCAAAGCTCACTGCAGCCTTGAGTTTCTGGGCTCAAGTGACCCTTCGGCCTCAGCATCTTGAGTAACTGGGACTACAGGCATGCGCCACCACACCTGGTAAAACTACTTTTATTTTTAGTATTAATGGATACAGGGTCTTGCTATATAGCCTGGGCTGATCTCACACTCTTGGCCTCAAGCGACCTTCCCGCCTCTGCCTCCCAAAGTGCTGGGATTACAGGTATGAGCCACTGTGCTCAGCCTCACTACTTTCTTTCTCAATGATCTGAAAGAAGTTTTCTTTCACTGTCCATTACTGTCTGCATGGATCAAAATTATTTCTAAGAATCATCAGATTTCCACTTGATGCCCTTCTTAAAAATCTTTAAATTTGTCATTTAAAATCAGCAGTTGCCTAGCTGAAGGAAAAAACTATTGCAACCCCAAGCTCAGATTTATGGAGTAATGGAGCTGGTTGGTGGCTCATGCCTATAATCCCAGCACTTTGGGAGGTAGAGGCAAGACGATTGCCTGAGCCCAGGGGTTACAGGCCAGCCCAGGCAACATGGCAAGACCTTGTCTTTACAAAAAAAAAAAAAAGTCAAAAAGTTAGTATAGTGGTATGCACCTGTGGTTCCAGCTACTTTGAAGGCTGAGGTGGAAGGATTGCCTGAACCCAGCAGCAGGTCAAGGCTGCAGTTGCCGTGAGCTTGCTACTGCACTTCAGCTTGGGTGACAGAGTGAGACCTAAATTCAAAAAAAAAAAAAACTCTTAAAGGATAATGGGAGTGACATCAAGGCAGAAACTGGGCATGGTTTGAGATTTGAATTGTCTCTCACTCTGCCTGGTACTAGAATTACTCAGTAAAATGTATTTATGAAGCAGGAAAGTTCAGGACAAAGCCTCCTACACACAGCTACACAGCTGACCCCTGGAGTACATTTGTTCCTGTGGCAGGCAGAACAGCCCCCTGCAGACGTCTGCATTCTAATCGCCAGAATTTGTGAACATGTTAGGTTACACAGCAAGGAGGAGTTAAGGTTGCAGATAGATTTAAGGCTGTCAACCAGCTGGCCTTAAGGTAAGATTATCCTGGGTTACCTGGGTGGGCCCCTATAATCACAAGGGTTGTTAAAATTAGAAGAGAAAGACAGAAGTCAGTGGCAGAGTGATGCAGCATGACAAAGACTTGACTGGCCATTGCTGACTTTGAAATTGAACAAGGGCCATGAGTCAAGTAACATGGCAGCCTTTAAAAGCTGAAAAAGCCAAAAAAAAAAAAAAAGTATTTTCCTGTAGAGTCATCCAGAAGGAATCCAGTCATGCCAATACTTTGATTTTAGCCCAGCCAGGCCACATCTGACTTCTCACCTCCAAAACTATAAAATAGTTGTGTTGTTTTAAGCCACTAAATTTGTGGCACTTTGTTACAGCAGCAAAAAGAAACTAACACACTCCCCAGCATCTTGTTGGCTTATTCTTGGGAGCTAAGGCAGTAAGATTCCTGAAGGCAGGGACACTTTGTCTGCCCCACAGTCTCCAGCATATTGCTTTGCATACATCAAGCCTTCAGGATGTAAGGATAGCACCCCAGCTTCAATCTAAATGCAGATCAATGTGAACTGGAAATATGGAAAGCTATTTAATTCCAATACTTACCAATTTTTTCTGCTTCCCAAAGTGTTTCCAATGAAATTTCTGAACATTGATATAAAGAGGAAAATACTGATATTGAAAATTCTCAGGCCAGACGTGGTGGCTCATGCTTGTAATCTCAGCACTTTGGGAAGCTGAGGCAGGAGGATCACTTGAGGCCAGGAGCTGGAAATCAGTTTGGGCAACACAGTGAGACCTCATCGCTACAAAAAATTTTAAAAAAGAAACTCCTTCTTTCAAGCAACTGCTCACTTATTCTGCCAATGTATTAGAATTTAGCAGACTTTACTGTATGTGACAGCTGCTATGATAAAGATTATTAATCCTAGCCTACTTCAAAACATGCAAGTCCTTGGCGACAGAAATTCTGTTCAAAAGAGTTCTGTCTGATGTGACATTTCTGAGCCCAAGGAAAATAATAGCACAAATGCACAATAATACACAATAAAATTTAAAAATTATAAAACAAAATGAATCCAAAGGAAACTAATATAATGTATAATTTGGAGAGACAAACTATAGGAATTCTAATTTTTAGGAAGAAAAAATATTTGGTTTATTCTGAAGATCTTAATACACAACAAGCTATTCATCACGCAAATTAAAAATTCAGAAGGTCAAGATCTGGCACAATTTCTAAAAGAAGCTCTACAAATTCTGAGGTGCTCCAGGAACTATGGGGTCCATCAGGAAAATGTCTTTGTGGCCTTGATGTCCATAAAAGAACAGTTTGAGACTTGGATACTATGATTGAGGAGATGTTCCTCTTCCAAGTCATGGTATATTAAAAATGACTATCATTTTGACTAATTTTAAGTGGCTTATGGAATGTTAGGAGAGATTTCAACTAGGATTTCTCAGTTTCCAGGTCAAATTGCCCAACTTGAAGGGAGGAAAAAAAGTGCTATAGGTGCTAGACTGAATACGCTAATCTGCTTTCCACTATCAAAAATTTTAGGATATATCAAAATTTGTGGGAATTTTTATTTTCCGGAAACACTCTCTAGCTTTGATCCTTGCTGGAAAACACAAAAGTTATGATTATCTATTCAGCATGCCAAGTTCACTCCTTGTATGCTAAGTGTGGACTCTTTTACTGAGTTCTTCTAAATCCCTATTTATCAATAGCCTGCTGTTGTTGGTTAAGTTGTGTCTCTTAAAAACATATTTTGAAGTCCTTATCCCAAGTTCAAATGGATGTAGTTTATTTGGAAATAGAGTCTTTGCAGATGTAATCAGGTTAAGATGCAAACATATTGGATTAGGGTAAACCCTAATTCCGATGACTAGTGTCATGTGAAGGCTGTTCCAGGGTGAGCAGGTCTATGGAAACCTACCCCAAGGTCGAGGGAAATGACAAGCCAAAGAAAGAGGTTGACAAATCCAGTTTCTCAGAAAAAAACATTGTTCAGGGACTTAGGAAAAGTAGTTATATCCTGGTCGAACCATAAGAGGCTGGATCCCCTCAGTTGCTCCCCAGGCTTATAACCATAGGGAGTTTGCCCAAGGATAGGATTTATGGTGTGTGTTTATGTTAACATCAAGGTTGTTTCGACCTAAGAGCTGGATTTACAATGAATGGGTGGAATTAGAAATCTTAGAGGTATTCTTGGAACTGAAGTTAATCAGAAATCAACATGATGGATTAGCATCCAAGATGGAGTTGCTTTAGCCTTCACAAGACCCTATGAAGACACAGGGATACAGAGACGCATAGGCAGAATGTCATGTGGTGATGAAGTCAGAATGACTGGAGTGATGCCACCGCAAGCCAAGGAGCACCAAGAATTGCTGACAACCACAGAAAGTCAGGAGAGAGGCATGGAACAGACTTTCCTCCAGAACCTTCAGAATGAGCCAACCTTGCCAGCATCTTGATTTTTGACTTTTGTCCTCTTTAGTTGTAAGAGAATATGTTTCTATAGCCGTATAGTTTGTGGTCATTTGTTGTGGCAGCCATAGGAGATTAATACACCTTCTACCAGGCTAGGAATTGCTTCAAAATTAGATCATTGACTTTCTTTTTGTTTGTTTGGTTTTTGGGTACTTAAAGTTGGTTTTCATTTCCAGCAAAAGTCCTCAAAAGAAATTATTATTGTTATCACTCTCAGCAAAAGTGGAACTCTTTTTTATATACTGCCAACAAGCCAGTAAGGTCATGGATATGCAATCTGTTCTTATGCCAACATACACAGGGTACAGTTGCTAGAGCCCAAAGAAAAATTTGTGAGCCAACCACGAAGACTGATTTTTACCACACTCACAAATCTTCCTGCCTCAAATCACCAGTGCACAATTCTTTATAAAAAGATATTTTCCAACACCATAGATTTGTGAAATTATTATGTACTCATGTGTCCCATGAATCAAGACATATCATTGATATTCACATACAAAGAGTTAAGACAGTCAACCAAGGTTCGAATTTATCATTAAAGTATCTGATATTTATAAGCCAAAAAAAATTTACTTCTTTCAAACTTTTTAGTTACCTACCACTCTGATACTATTAGAACATGGTTTATGTATTTACCTTGTAAAACTCTGGACTGTACCGGTCTGTTCCAAGGATCTTATTTGAGTATGTGCCCTGCAGCCTGTAGGAAAGACATTTAGTAAAGGAATGCATAAGATTTTTCAAGTTCTTCAGATACCAAATCTGCAAAATTGGAGAAAGAAATAGGGTCCTCCTAGCAACAAAAGATTCAGGGGTCAGCCCTACCATGGAGCACAGCAGGAGGAATAATTGATTCTATGAGACTTTGAATTCAGGTCTTAAGAGAGGACTTCCTCAAAAGGCTTTTCCTACACTCACTGGTGGCAAAGACTCAGCAGAGACACATGTATGGACCCCTATTTGTGCAGTCATGGATCTGGAAATGGTGACCATGTAGAGGACAGAGGCCTCCCAAAACAGCCTTGATCTCTGTTCTCGGCACTGGTTGCTCATTTCCAGTGCCATAGGCACATTCAGCATCTCTCACCTTAAAATAAAATAAAATAAAAACAATCATTTTTGGTCTAATCTTTCCTGTAGTTAGAAAACCTCTTCCCTCCTTCCTAAGAGATTCTTCTTGAAAGATAAGCCCACACTCTCTCATCTCTTGTTTACTCTTCAATCCATGGCAATCTGGCTTTCCAAAAACTCTCATTCCATCCTTCCACAACCCTCACCAACACTGACAACGCTTCCCTTGTTACTTAACCAACAGGACAGATTTAGTCCTGATCTTACTTGTCCTCTCTGTAGCAATGAGTCACCTTCCCCTGGACAATTTCTCCTCTTGTGGCTTCCAAAACACCACTTCCCTCCAACCTGGCAGTCATTCATAATGTTCTTGCAAAGCCCCTCTGGTATCTCTCTTTGATAATGTGTCATGTGCAGTTTTATTCTGACTCCCCTCTCTTTCTGCAAACTTTTTCGGGATTTTCTCTTCTGAACCTATGGCGTTAATCAAATCAAATTCAACTAAACCAGTTCTCCCATTAACTCCAGACTCCGGTGTCAGACTCAAGCTACCAGTTAGGTATATCCATAGGAATATTCAGCATGCAACTCGAAAATCATCGTGCTCAAAACTGGTATTATCTCTCTCCACTTCCCACCAGATCCTTTTCCTATGAGTCCTATTCCAGGAACTGTTCCAGGTAATAGGTTAAGGCAATGAATGAAATAACCAAAGCACTTACCCATATGGAGTTTTATTCTAATCAGGGAATATGAAAAAATAAATATATATATATATTTTTAAGGAGACAGGGTCTTGCTTTGTCGCCTAGGCTGGAGTACAGTGGTATGATTATCATTCACAGTAGCCTCGAACTCCTGGCCTTAAGCAATCCTCCTGCCTCAGCCTCCAGAGTAGCTGGAACTATAGATGCACACCACCACACCTGGTTAAGTTTTCTTATTTTTGTGGAGATGGGGGGGTCTCACTATGTTGCCCAGGCTGGTCTTCAACTCCTGGCCTCAAACAATTCTCCCTCCTCAGTCTCTGAAAGTGCTGGATTACAGGTGTCAGGCTCCACGCCTGGCCATAGATAAACTAATAAGCATCGAAAAACATTAGGTAGGGAAACCTCTGGGGAAAAACAAGGAGGAAGATGAGTGGATTGATGGTGGCAGAAAGGTGTGTTTTACAATACATGGACGATGAGGGACGTTCTTGATGATGAGGTTCTATCTGAGAGCTGAAACAAGTGAGGATGGAGACAGGTGAGGATAAGGAGGACTATTCCAGGCAGAGGATGATGCTCCTGTAGAGTCCCTAACAGGGGAGCATGTCAGCTTGGGTTGACTTGGAAGAGCAAGGAGCTCTGAGTGCTTGGGACAGAGTGAGGGAAGGGACAGGAAAGAGGGGAGAACAGAGAAGTAGTATGAAGCCACATGGTGCAGCAGCTCGTGGGCTGTAACAGGAGCTTTGGATTTCTTTTCTTTTCTTTTCTTTTCTTTTTGTTTGTTTTTTTGAGTCGAGATCTCATTCTGTTGCCCAGGCTAGAGAACAGAGGCGCAATCATGGCTCACTGCAGCCTCAACCTCCTAGGCTCAAGCGAGCCTTCCACCTCAGCCTCCCAAGTAGCTGGGACTCAAGGTGTGCACCACCATGCCCGGCTAATTTTATTATTATTATTTTTTGTATAGAAGAGGTCTCGCTGTGTTTCCCAGGCTGGTGTGGAACTCCTGGACTCAAGCAATCCTCTTGCCTTGGCCTCCCAAAGTGCTGGGATTACAGGCATGAGCCACTGCACCTGGCCTGGATTTCATTTTTATGGACACCAGAAGCCACTGTACATATAATCCGACGTGTGCTTTCAAAGTATTTGTCTGCTTACCCCATGGAAAAGAGGCTGCAGGCAGTGTATCAGTCAGGGTTCAGTCAAGAACTAGAATTACCTTAAGTGTTTCAGGGCAACCATGACTGGAGCAAAAAAGGGAAACAGAAGTTTTCTTCTTCCTTCCATTTTCCAGTTACCCTCTAGTGCACCATTGTCAGAGCTAGCAGGAAGTCAGGGGGCAAAGGAGATGTGCGGTCTATGCAGAGTGGAATCCAGAAAGCAGTTTTGTAGCACTTAGGGATGAAAAAAAATGCACGTCAAACAGACATCCACTAACAATGGTTTAAATAAATAATGTATTTTTTTCAGCATAAAGAAACATGGAGGTAGGTGACTATGAATATTGGTTCGATTATTTAACAATGTCAGGGCTTGCATCTTTGACTGCTACAGTTCTAGGTATCATATTCAGAGCACTTAGAAGAAAAAAAGGGATGGTGTCAGCTCCCAGAAATCCTGAACCACATACTGCAGACTGCTCACTAACCTCAGCTGTGTCACCCTCAGCTGCAAAGAAGACTAGGGAGGTGAGTGATAGTAGTTTCTGCTTCCCTAGTGGACATGGGCAAGGGAGAAGGGGGTGGCACATTGGTGTTTTTTCTTTTTTTTTTAATTTTAAAGCTATGGGGTACAATTTAGAATTAGGTATATAAGTGGTTCTCGTACAGGTAAAGTTCGGTCCTTCCTTTGGTCCCCACTTTGCCTGGTTTGAGATCAGGTACCCTTATTGATATTATGGCATGTTGGTGTTGAGGTAGATAGTAGAGGCCATGTGATCAAAGGATGCCAAGCTTTGGAATCTGTCTGGATAAAAGTAGAGAATGCTACATAGGATGCAATGAACCAGGTTATTAAAAGATGCTCCTTAAGATAAAAGTTTTCTACTAGTCTCTGTCCAATGCCATAGATGCTAGCAACCGCTTGTAGCTACCTAGCAGTTGAAATATAGCAGAGCCAGGTGCGGTGGCTCAAGCCTGTAATCTCAGCACTTTGGAAGGCCGAGGTGAGAGGATTGCCTGAACCCACGGATTCGAGAACAGCCACGAGACCTCATCTCTACAATGAATCAGAAATTAGCCGGACACGGTAGCACCAAGCCTGTATATAGTTCTGGCAGCTTGGAAGGCTGAGACTAAAGGATTGCCGGAGCCCAGCATGTCAATGCTAGGGTGACCATGAGCATGCCCCTGCACTCCAGCCTGGGCAACTGAGTGAGACTCCAACTCAGGGGGAAAAAAAAAAGAAATACAGAGGAACCCTGTGTTGTTGTACATAGGATACACCAGACCCCAAATTTGTATATGAAGAGAAATAACTTGAAGTATATTATCAATAATTTTGCCAGGCGCAGTGGCTCATCCCAGCACTATGGGAGGCCAAGGTGGGGGAGGCATTACTTGAGCCCAGGAGTTTCAGACCAGCCTGGGAAATGTAGTGAGACCACATCTTTACAAAAATTTTTTTAAAAATCAGCTACTCGGGAGGCTGGTGTGGAAGGATCACCCGAACCCAGGAAGTCGAGGCTGCAGTGAGTCATGATCGTGCCACTGCACTCCTTTCTGGGCAACAGAGTGAAATTCTGACTCCAAAGAATAATAATAATTTGTTATGTTGATTTTATGTTGAAATGATATTTTGGATCTATTATGAAATGTTATTTCACCTGTTTTTTTTTTTTTCACTTTGTTTAATGTGGCTGCTGGAAAATTTGAAATTATACATGTGGCTCGTATTATATTTCTAATGAATTGTGCTGCACTGCATTATTGAATGACTCTTTCTCTACAGAAAATCTTTGTAACCTTCCTATAAGCCAACTTTTCCTCTCTTGGAGTGCTCATTGTCATGGTTTTCTAAGTCTGGGCAGATTTTACCAGGAAAGAATTGTCCATAGTCTGAAAGCCACAGAAAGAATCTTCTAGTAAAGGATTAAAAAAAATTCATTATTTTCCCAAGAAAACACCATGACTTTTATGTATATTTGAACCTGAGGTAGATAAGAGCAAGTATAAAAATGATTAAGTGAAGGAAAAGATTCAAACTAGGGATACATCTTTCAACATCAGTAGTACCCTGAAGCTATCAAATGAGACCATTCGAATAATTGGCTGGAGTAGGGAACCCAATTTAAATTAACTCATTACTTAATTTTAAATTTTTTGTTACTGGAGGCAAAGAGTCATGAAATGCTAATTTTTCCAGAGCGATCTTCACAACTTTACATTAAAAATTTCTCAACAACTGCGGTGGCTTATGCCTGTAATTCCACGATTTTGGGAGGTAGAGGCAAGAGGATTGCCTGAGCCAATGGGTTTAAGACCAGCCTGAGCCGGGCTTGGTGGCTCAGCCTGTAATCCCGCGCCTTTGGGAGGCTGAGGTGAGTGGATTGCCTGAGCCCGCGGGTTCGAGACCCGCCTGGGCAAGCAAGACCTCATCTCTACAATAAATCAAAAAATTAGCCGGGC
>CAUYQG010173403.1:0-23571 GCA_963574415.1 Tarsius wallacei
GACTCAAATTAACAAAGGAGAGGTGTATTAGTCAAGGCTCTCCTGGCTAGCAACCACTTGCTGGAAGCAGAAGTTCCAAGGCAAGGGCCCCGAGCTACAACACAGGGCTGTCTTGTGTAGTTTAGATTTACATCCTGGCGGGCTAAAGATAGAACTTGGGACTTCACAGGGCTCTTATCGCAACATTCTGGAGGCGTGGGCAAGCAAGCAAGTTTACAGAAGCAGATGTAGCTGGTAATGCAGGTGCGGCGGACAAGGGTACAATCAATTGCGTAATGTCTGCAGAGAAAGTTTCCAGGAAAGGAGTAATGCCTGCCTCAAGGTTAGAGCTGTTCCTGCTTTTCCCCCTTACACTTCTTTCTTTGTTCTCTTTGTTCCTTCTTATATTTCCCCCTGTTTGTTGTGCCAGAAGTCAAATCATTGACTCCTCAGACAAAGGAGTATAGTGGGACCTGAGAACCATCATTTTTACAAGCATGATGCTATTTTTTATGTAGGTAAGGAGATGCTGTATGGCGACACATGGGGTAATGCCCTGTGTGCAAGCGAACCAAGTAGTGGGAGGGGCCACGGCCAGATTAGGGTCCTCGGAGTCCTGAAGACTTGCAACATTAATCCGGGAGGAGATGTTGGAGGACGCCTGAAAGGGAGAACTATTTACAGGATACCATGGGGAATGGAGACAAGTTCCCTGCCCCTGAAGATTCCCTAAGGTTAGTGTAGGGTGGGTGCTCCAAGGGCACAGCTCTTGGGACTGGACCATAGTTAAGGTGAGGATCCGTATGCTTTTTCTCAGATTTTAGGCGCCAACAGCCATGGGCCACAATTTCTTCCATACTACTATCATCGGCAATGAGCATTCCATCCTCACTTACTTTTAGACCAGGCCACAGGTTACAGAGGTCAAAATAAAAACTGGTTGTCCACTCCCGTAGTAGGAGGAGACTATAGTCCTAGTGACAGTGTCTATGAAGTTTCAAGAGTAATTCCCAGGGGCATAATAGTACTGCAAATAGGGCTGGTAAGCATTACACCAGGGGATACCTACTAAGATCAAAACTAGGGGCCCGAGGTTCGCAAGAGTCTTATCTTTAAAGGGTTCTCCCTGGCGGCTGGCTTGGCGACTTTCCATGTTTCTGGGTGCGAGGTGGTAGCTGCCTTTACTTGCAAGTGGTGAATCCAGGGTCGGACGCCACTAACCTTGACAGCGGTGGGAGTTGTCAGGATCGCCACATGGGGGCCCTTCCACCTGCGGCAAGAGCCTCAGTTTTGTGCCGCTTTATCCAGACCTGGTCACCGGGCTGGAACAGGTGCGGGATTTCTGGAGCCGGTTTCTGGAGGGCTGCTTGCACGGTTTTAGTCACAGCCTGCTGGACTTTTTGAAGTGCCTGCAGTGACTGAAGCAAATAATGATTAGACAATTCTGACATATTTTCTAATCCAAACTTCGGAAGTAACGGCGGGGGCCATCCAAAGAGGATTTCAAAGGGAGTCAGGCCGTTGATATAGGGGGTACACCTGGCCCTTAAGAGGGCATAGGGAAAGAGCATTATCCAACCCTCACCGGTCTTTAGGATTAATTTGGTTAAGGTCTTCTTGAGTGTCCGATTCATTCTTTCTACCTGACCTGAGCTTTGGGGATGGTAAGCACAGTGTAAATTCCAATTTATCCCCAAGGTTTTTGCAATACTTTCAGTGAGTTTTTAGATAAATGCTGGGCCATTGTCTGAGCCCATTGAGACAGGTAGACCATACCTCGGGATAATGTCATTTAAAAGCTTTTTAACAGTTACCGAGGCAGTTTCAGTTTTTGTGGGAAATGCCTCCACCCATCCCAAGAAAGTGTCCACCAACACCAATAGGTATTTATATCCATACTGCCCAGGTTTTATCTCCATAAAATCTATTTCCCAATGTCTCCCAGGGGTTAATCCCCTGTCTCAGGCCCCGGGGGTAGATACACTGACCTTAGCACAGTTAGTTTGTTGACAGGGCACACAGCCCTGAACGAGTTCTTACACCAGCTGGTCTAGTTGGGGGAGGAACAATTTCTTCCATGTGAGTTCAGTTAGTTTTGTTTTCCCTAAGTGGGTCCCTTCGTGGAGCTGGCGCAAAAGTTGCCATCCTAAGGCTTGTGGGAGGAAGCTTCTGCCATCCTGAAGATGCAGCCACCCATTGGGGTTTTTTGGTTCCACCTAGTTTTCACACAACAAGGAGGTCTTCTTTTGTGTATTCCGGTGACTCGCTTAGCACTGGAGGAGGCAGTGTTAGCAATCAAGTGGTTCTGCAGTAAGCAGCATCTCTGGCCACTTGTCTGCCTTTCTGTTTCCTATTGCTTCCTTTGAGTTCCCTTTATGGTGGCCTGGGCAGTGAATAACGGCCACCCTTTTAGGGGCCCAGACTGCCACTAGTAAGTCTAGGATTTCTGCCTTGTTTTGAATGGTTTTTCCCTCTGCAGTGAGCAACCCCCTCTCTCTGTAAATTGCACCGTGCACATGCACAGTAGCAAAGGCATATCTGCTGTCAGTGTAAATGTTTACAGTTTTCCCCATGCCCGCTTTTAGGGCCTCCGTCAGCGCGATTAGTTCCGTTTTCTGGGCCGAGGTTCCCTGGGGGAGAGGCTCAGCCCAGACAGTCCCTTGCAGAGTGACCACTGCTGCCCCCCACATACCTGATCCCATCCTGCACGAAACTGCTGCCATCCGAGAAGAGGGTTAGGTCAGGGTTTGTTCTTGGAACGTCTGTTAGGTCCCATCGCAGCTTCTGGAGAGATTCAGTGACCTCGAAACAACAGTGGGGCGGTCCCGCAGGGCTTTCTTCTGGCAGCACGGTTGCTGGGTTCAAGCTGGTGGTGTGCTGAAACTTGTTACACGGCTGATTTAGAAGCAGCGCTTGGTAATGGGTTATTCGGGCATTTGACATCCATTTGTCAGGGGCCCCTTGAAGCAAGGACTCCATCGTGTGAGTTGCTGTGATAGTTAAATTCTGTCCCAGCGTTAGCTTGTCTGAGTCCTTTACTAACATAGCAATAGCTGTAATGACTCGTAGGCAAGGCGGCCACCCTGAAGCTACTGGGTCTAGCTTTTTTGGCAGATAAGCTACTGGCCTATTCCATGGGCTGAGTTTCTGGGTTAGGACTCCTCGAGCAACACCACGCCTCTCGTCCACAAAGAAGTGGAAAGGTTTTTCAACGTCTGGCAAGGCCAGAGCTGGGGCTGTGACTAAGGCAGTTTTAAGGGCCTGGAATGCTTTTTTTCCTTCCGGGGTCCATTGGAAGCTAGCTTCTGGTCCCTTTGTGATTTCATATAGGGGTTTTGCAAGCTCAGCAAACTTGGGGATCCACAGTCAGCAGTACCCCACAGTCCCTAGGAACTCCCAAACCTGCCTTTCGTTCCCTGAGGTGGGGATGCCTACTATGGCTTGAATGCGCTGGATAGTTAGAGAACTTTTACTTCCTTGGAGATTGTATCCGAGGTAAGTAGCTATTGATATACAAAGCTGAGCCTTCTTTGCTGACACCTGATACCCTAGGGCTTGAAGTTCCTTAAGCAGGTGTCAGGTAGCATACAGGTACTCACCTTCTGTTGGGGCTGTTATTAATAAGTTATCCACATATTGTAGCAGGGTTACCTCAGGATGCTGCTGCCAGAAAGTTCAGAGGTCCTGGCGGAGAGCCTCGTCGAACAGCATAGGGAAATTTTTGAACCCCTGTGGGAGGTGCGTCCAAGTTAGCTGGCCAATTTCTTCTTTATCAGGATCTATCCATTCAAAGGCAAACATAGGCTAGTTCTGCCTGGCCAGTGGGATGCTGAAGAAGGCATCCTTGAGGTCCAGGACAGTATATACTTGTCTTTCAGGGGAGAGCCCACTCAAGAGGGTATACAGGTTAGGGACCATGGGGTGAATGTCCTCCACTCGCTTGTTAACTTCCCTTAGGTCCTGGACTGGCCGGTAGTCCCCTGTGCCTGCCTTCCGGACCGGAAGCAGTGGAATGTTCCAGGGCGAGTGGCACGGCACCAAAATCCCAGCTTGTCGGAGGCGGTGGATATGGACCACAATGCCTCTCCGGGCCTCCTGGGATATGGGGTGCTGTTTTACCCTTATGAGTGCTGCCTGACTTTTAAGCTGTACAATGACCAGGGGCTGATGGGATGCCAGTCCAGGGGGGTTTGATTCGTCCCATGCTTGGGGAAACTCAGATTGTAGCTGAGCTAATGGGATAGCACTCGAGGAGTCAAGGGGGAACTTACCCTCTGTCAGCACATATTTTTCACTTAGAGGAACAGTGATGAGAATTTTTGCCACTGTTTCTGGCTGACTCAGACTTACTGTTGCCATAGTTTCTTGAAAGCCTACGTTGGCTTTGAGCTTGTGCAGGAGGTCCCGTCCCAGAAGCGGGTGTGGGCAATCTGGCATTACTAGGAATGAATGGGTTACTTTCCTTTCCCTAGATTTACTGTTTTTTCTGTGGTCCAGGGGCACAATTGGGTTCCAGCTGCCCCTTGGACCAAGGTCTGCTTTTTTGTAAAGGTTCATTATCTCTTTGAAGGACTGAGTTTGCAGCCCCTGTGTCCACCAGAAAGTGAATGGGTTCACCCCCCACAGTAAGTTTTACCCTGGGCTCCAGGGGGGTATTGATAGAGCTCCAGCCCCATCAGTCAGTGTGAAATTGGAGTACCAGAGTAGGCTGTGGTGAAGGGGGCACCTGGAACCGGGGTGGCTTATTTGGGCAGTTTTTTACACAGTGTCTGAACTTCCTGCAGTAGGCACACTGGTCCTTTGCCAATGGCTTTCTTTTTGCATCCCTGTTGCCTCCTTTCCCAGCCGATTGTTTTGGCCTAGCTTCTTCTAGGGCTGCCACAACCACTTTGACCATTTTCTTAGCCTGCCTATCCTCCTGGGAGTTCCTGTTGTTATAAACCTTTTGAGCTACCTCTGCTAACTCTGATAAACTCTTGTCTTCAAACACCTCGATTTTCTGTAACTTCTTTCTGATATCTGGGGCCGACTGGGAGACAAAGGCTATGACTAGGGTCCTCTGGTTTTCTGGGACTTCAGGGTCTATTGGGGTGTACGTCCGGTAGGCCTCCATAAGCCGCTCCAGGAAAGTGTTAGGGGATTCCTGTGGGCCCTGGGTAACTTTACTTACCTTGGACAAATTTGTAGGCTGCCTTGAGGCAGCCCGGAGACCCCCCATTAGAGTCCGGTGATAGGTGGTGAGATGCTCCCTACCTTGATCGATGTTATGATTCCAGTTGGGCCTTTCAGTGGGAAAAATATGTTCTACTCGGGATTGCTCTGCTGGTCCGGCCCCAGGACCAGCTTTCTAGCCTCCTGACGGATCCTCTCCCTCTCTTCCGCGGTGAAGAGGGCTTGTAAAAGCTGCTGGCAATCATCCAAGGTAGGCTGGTGGGTGAAGAAAATAGTCTCTAGGAGAGAAATGAGACCCTGAGGTCTTTCAGAGAACGGTGGGTTTTGATTTTCCAGTTGTAAAGGTTACTAGTAGAAAAGGGAACATAGACCATGAAGGGCTAGACTCCTGTCCCTCCCACATCGAGCCCTGGCATCTGTCTTAGGGAGAGGATTGCCGGTGTTTGCATCTCCGGCTTCTCTGAAGATGAATCTGGGCTTGTCTGCTGGCCGGGGGCTGTCAGCCCTTTCGAGGACACATGGGGAAGAGTGGGGTAAAGGGGTGGGTAAGAGGACCCGCTCCTTGTATGCAGCAGACTGAGAACCTCTTGGGCCCTTTGTTCCTTCCCGGGCACAGGGTACGATGGGGGAATATCATCATCCTCCGGTGGCTCCTGGAGGACTGGGGTTTTGACCTTAGGAGTTTCCTGCAGAGTTAAAACATGAGAAGTATTATTATTCTTTTTAACCTTTTTTATCCATGGTGGCTGTTGCATTACCAGGAGGTACCAGGCAGTGATGTACGGGATCTGGTCCGGGTGACGGCGATAGACGAATTGACAGACCTTTCCTACTGCGGTGGGGTCAAAAGTTCCCTCCGATGGCCAGCTGCAGTTGGGAAACGTGGGCCATTCAAGGGAACAAAAGGTGGTTAGTTTACCTTTATTCACCTGGTCACCTGAGTCCTGTGCCACTTTCTCAAAGTTCTTGAAATGGCACTAGTTGCAAATGGGTGCCAGGCTGAGAATATTGTTGACCCATGATATCAATTACAATAACAGACACGACAGTAACTAACACTGAACATGCAAACAAGACAACAAAGACTGAACAGAGAGACCTGACTGCCCGAGGGCAAAACAGGAGGTCCTGGTGACATCTCACTGGGACCTCGGACCCCCGAATTAGCACTGCGTCCAGTTTTCCTGAGGGTCTCTACAGAAGTGCACCCAAAACAGAAATCAGGAACCTGACTTACCTCTCTGAGGGCTTCCAGGGGTGTTGTGAGTCTGCCAGAGGTATAGGCCCAATCGAACCCGGAGAGTTCGCTGGGACGCAGCCCCACAAGGCCTGTCAGTTGAAACGGGTGCAATTTAAGCACTCGGTTCTTCCAGACGAGCCCCCAAATGAAGAAGAGTCCGAGTAATTAAATGACAGCCCACGGATTCAAATTAACAAAGGAGAGGTTTATTAGTTAAGGCTCTGCTGGCCAGCGACCACTTGCTGGAAGCACAAGTTCCAAGGCAAGGGCCCCGAGCTACAACACAGGGCTGCCTGGCGGGCTAAAGATAGAACTTGGGACTTCCCAGGGCTCTTATCGCAACATTCTGGAGGCGTGGGCAAGCAAGCAAGTTTACAGAAGCAGATGTAGCTGGTTATGCAGGTGTGGTGGATAAGGGTACAATTAATTGCATAATGTCTACAGAGAAAGTTTCTGGGAAAGGAGTAATGCCTGCCTCAAGGTTCAAGCTATTCCTGCTTTTCCCCCTTACACTTCTTTCTTTGTTCTCTTTGTTCCTTCTTACACTCGTGACCAGCAGAATAGCACTTGGGTTTCAGCCACATTTATCAATAGTGACAGTTTTCGGTACAGACTTCCTGGTGCCAGGTATCAGAGGTATCTCATAGCTTTTATCAGTAGGGCCCAGCAGAAGCATTAATCAAGCTTGCCATAGAGTAAAAGGAGTCTACAAGGCCTAAGACATTATGCATTATGCAAAAATTATACAAATCACAAAACTTATGGTTACATTGATATAAAAGTTATACAAATCACAAGGCTTACAATCACATTGATACCATATGAGTCAAACTTATGACCACTCAGAAAAAAGGGGTAAATTGGGATTTGCATCTTTCAGTTGATTGGGCATAATCTACAAGGAATTCAAGGATCCCCTGAAGCTACTTGGGAATGGATAGGCAATAAGGGGACTCTCAGTAATGTGCTCAGCAGTGTGCAGGAGCCCTTGATCCCTTGCCATGCCCTTCTCTAGGGCTGTGGCAATATGGACAGACATTAGTGGGTCTCTGTATCAATACATTATAGGAAGCAATATATTGCACTTAGTATTGTTGATCTTTTAAATGATAGACATCCAGATAGATGTACAGAGGCATCTAATTTGCTGTTTCTGTTTAACTTATGAGATGGGGCACATATTTCCATGCTCATGAGCCTTTTGAATTTCCTCTTTTGAGAAGTGCCTCTTTCTTTTGGGTTATATATTTTTAACATGTTGATTTTCATGAATTTCCTTTGTCAGTTATGTTTTGCAAATTTCTTTCATTCCTTGACTTGCCTTTAATCTCTCTCTTGTTTTCATTGTTGAACAGAGGTTTGTAATTTTAATGTGGCCTATTTTATCAATATTTTCTTTTTTGATTTAGTAATTTTTATTTTCTCTTTAATCTCTCCCTAGATCTAGGCCATGAAGACATTTTCTAATGGTAACATCTACAAGACTTATTGTTTTAGATTTTATATTTAGTCCTATAATTTACCTGGCAATTATTTTGTGTATGGTGTGAGATAGATGTATTTTCTTCATATGGATCTGGGATGTCTAGCCTCAAGTTGGATATCAAGTAACTCAACATTATGTTTTGAAAGTTCAGCCATTCTTGGCTGAGCTCGCTGGCTCAGCCTGTAATTCCAGCACTTTGGAAGGCCAAGGCGAGCGGATTGCCTGAGCCTGTGGGTTCGAGACCAGCCCAGGCAACTTGGTGAGACCGCATCTCTATAACAAATAATAAATTAACTGGGTATGGTAATGTGCACCTGTAGTCCCGGCTACTTGGAAGGCTGGGGTGGAAGGATCGCCAGAGCCCAGCAGGTCGATGTTGGGGTGGCTGTGAGTATGCCACTGCACTCCAGTCTAGGCAACAGAGTGAGACTCCGACAAGAAAGACAGAGAGAAAGAGAGAAAGAAAGAAAGAAAGAAAATCATTCATTCCTCACTGCATTACTTACAGCCCCTTGTCCAAAACAAGTGAGCCTAATCTTGGATATTTTTTGTTTTTGTCTTTTCCATCAGCAAACACCGAGTCAAGGATTTGAGCACAAGTAAACTGGAAATGTGAGACTGAAAATGGAAAAAAGCCAGTGAAGGGGCATTATTCAACAAGTTACCTCTATGGGCAACTGAAATTCAACCCTGCTGGGAGTGTTGGAAGAAAATATAAAACATATGCCTCAGAATGTGATGGAGCAAGATGTTTATCCACCATTTCCCATCAGCCTTTGATTAGGGGTTCACCTGACAGCACTAATTCCCTAATGCCTCTGGACTGCCCCCATGCATAGACAAAACTCTTAGCTTCTGGGAGTTGAACTTGCATGTAAGGCAATTATAAGCTAAGAAGGTACAAGCGGTTTTACTCTCCTCTTCCTCCCTCCTCTTCCTTCCTTCCTTATTCCTCCCCCTTCCACTTCTCCCTTTCCTGTCTCTCTACCTCTTCCTCCTCATCTCTCCTCCTCCTTCCCCTCCTCCTCCTCCTCCTTCTCCTTCTCTTGCTCTCTCTCTCTGTAAAGGTAGTCTGTCTGCAAACCAGGAAGAGAGCCCTGAACAGGATCCACCTATGCTGCACCTTGATCTAGGACATGTAGCTTCAAGAACTGTGAGAAAATAAAATTATGTTGTTTAGGCCACTCAGTCTATGACATTTTGTTATGGCAGCCCAAGCAGACTAGGACAGGATCTCAGGGGTTCTGCAACCAAATCCTCACCGTTTACACATAAAGAAACTGATCCAGAGCACTCCTTGACTTTCTCAGGGCTGTGTGGTGACCGCCTGGCAAACATGGAGCTCACAGTGCTTTCTCACTGCTACCCACCTGATGCCGCCATCACTGACCCAAGCTGAGTGCTGGGATAGACAAAGGCCAGTCCCTCTGACAAGAAGCAGTCCAAGTCATTGCAGTGGAGCTGCAGAGAGTGTATCTCTAAGGCTTTGTCAGAATGACATCTCAGACATTCGGAAATTGGCTTTTCTTTTGCTTCTGCAGTTCTGGGTTCCAGAAAGAGCATAGACAGGCAGAGTTAGTGCGGTGGCCGTGAGTGTGGATTGTCCCGGACTGCTTTGTGCTCTTGGTTGTCTGTGTGATACAAAATGCATTAGGTCAGAGCCACTTGGGCACTGTGAGACAACCCTAAGGGAGACAATAGAGATTCCTAAAGGACAGATGGATCCTCCACCTAGACAGTAGCATTACATCGTGTCCCCCTGGGACCAGTTCCAGTACCTTCAGCTTGTACCCCACGTCTGTCCAGGAATACAAATGTTGTGATGGCTCTGCCCTGCTCTGTTGAGTTGACGCACTTTTGTGAACTTTCACATCGAGGTGTAAGGAAAAGATCACTCTTTATCTAGTCTAATGCCTATATTTAGAAATCCCGGGGGGGGGGGGGGTTCGAACTGTTTGTTTTTTGTTTTGGGGGGGCATTTTGAGTTGGAGTCTCATTCATCGCCCAAGCTGGAATACAGTGGCACACTCACAGCCACCACAACCTCCACCTGCTGGGCTCAGGCAGTCCTTCCGCCTCAGCCTTCCATTAGCTGGAACTACAGGCACACACCTCCACGCCCAGCTAATTTTTTATTTATTGTAGAAAGGAGATCTCGCCAAGTTGCCCAGGCTGGTCTCAAACCCGTGGGCTCAGGCAATTCTCTCACCTCAGCCTCCCAAAGTGCTGGGATTATGGGCATGAGTCACCATGCCCAGTCAACAGTTTGTTTTTTAAAAAAACTGAAAGTACAATGGTATTATCAGCTGACAGATCACTAAAAACACTGATTTTTGACACAGAAGTTTAAAGGAGTTGAAATAATTGAGTAATGTTTTTTTAAAAACATATCTAAGTTTCCACTAATTTATTATGTGAATGAAGGTTCTCAGTGCTTACTTCTATAAAGAAGAAAAATTTCAATTTAAAACACAAGTAATATTAATCTGTTGATAGACAAAAAGAAAAACAACTCAGGCCTATACATCTTATTAAGTAATACAGTTTCGCTAATATTTTAATGTTTAGGTTTAATAGTTATTAACAAAACAAATATATTTATAAATTTATATTGAAAAAAACATTTGAATAATTCAATACCTGTCATGATAAAAACTCTCAGAAAAACAGGCATAGCAGGAAAATTCCTCAGCTTGACAAAGAGGATCTAAAAAATACCGACAGAGAACATAATTAACAATGGAAGACTGAAAGCTTTTCCTTTAAAATGCAGAACAAGGCAAAGATGTCAGCGCTGTCCACTCATAGTCATAATATTGGTCACGGCCAGGCGCGGTGGCTCAGCCTGTAATCCCACACTTTGGGAGGCCAAGGTAAGAGGATTGCCTGAGCCCAGGGATTAAAGACCAGCCTGGACAACTTGGTAAGACCTCGTCTCTAAAATAAATAAATAAATAAATAAATAAGCCAGGCATGGTAGTGCCTGACTGTAGTTCCAGCTACTTGGAAGGCTGAGGTAGAAGGATCACCTAAGCCTAGCAGATTGAGGCTGCAGTGACCATGAGCATACCACTGCATTCCAGCCTGTTTAACTCAAAAAATTAAATAATAAGAATAATAATACTGGTCACTCTAGTTATAAGGCAAAAAAATGAAAGTAGAAGGCATACCAATCAGAAAGGAAGAAATAAAACTGTCCTTATTTTTAAATGGCATGGTAGTCCACATAGAAATCTCCAAAAAAATCCACACAAAGAACTCTTACACTAATGAGTTCAGCAAAGTCACAGGATACAAGATAAACGTTCAAAAATCAACTGTGTCTTTATCAACTAACAACAAACACATAAACACTGAAATTAGCAATAAAAAGCCATTTACAACTGCTCAAAAATAATGTCCTAGGTGTCATAAAACACGTTTAGTACTAGTTGTGCTGAAAAGTACAAAATGCTAATGAAAGAAATAAAAGATCTAAATAAATGAAGAGATATAACCTGTTCATGGACTGAAAGACTCAATATAGTAAAGATATCAATCCCCCCAAATTGATGTGCAGGTTTAATGCATTTCCTATAAAAATATCAGAAAAAAATGTTAATGGACATAGACAAAATTATTCTAAAATTTATATGGAACAGCACAGGTCCCAGCATAGCAAAAATAAAAAACAAGTTTAAAAAGAATAAAGTCATTCTTTTCATTCTACTTGAATGAAGTAGGAGGAGTCATTCTACTTGTTATTAATTCCTACTGTATACTTACAGTAACCAAGAATGTGTGATATTGGCAGAGGATAGACATATAAATATATGGAACAGAAAAGAGAATTCAGAGACAAACTCACACAAAAGTGCCCAATTTTGACAGAGGTACAAAGCAATTCGATGGAGAGGAACAGCCCTTCCAACAAATACCTCTGAAGCAATTGAATAACCATCAGAAAGAAAAAGACCTCAACTTTAATTTTATATGAAAACTAACTCAGAATATCATAATTATATCTATAAAACTTTTAGGAAAAACAGGAGAAAATATCAGAAATCTAGCAATAGGCAAAGAGGTGTTGAACTTGACAAAGCATTATCCCTTATAGGACAAAGAGAAAAATTAGATTTCATCAAAGTCTGTAACTTTTGCTCTGCAAAAGAACCTAAGAGAATAAAATGTCAAGTTATAGACTACAAAAAATATATTTGAAAGTCACATTTTTAATAAAAGACTAATGTCTATTATATGTAAACAACTCTCAGAACTCAACAACAAAAGCCAAATAATCTAATTTGAAAATGTGCAAAAAGATAAGAACAGACATTTTGTCAAAGGAAATATATAAATATGCCAACCATGAAAAGATCCTTGAGAGTAGGGCCAAGATGGCTGACTAAAGACATCCCATGATTATTGCTCCTTTCAAAGATGCCTATAAGGAGGGACAGACATATGAGATCCAATAATTAGGTTCATAAACCATTCTTTAAAGAGTCCTACATATCTCATTGCTGAATATCACTACAGTCACCTTCAAGGTACTCCCCTTGGGAAGACATGCACCAACACCAGCACTTAGACTACCCATTAAAGTAATTTTGGAACTCCTTTTCTGGAAGGACCATCAGAGCTGTCGTTATTTATTGGGAACTGACAATTAAATGTGTGAACTTGTCACCATGCCCTTTCATTGGCAGCTCTGTACAAATAACTATTTCGGAACACCGTCACTATTCACCTGATCTGGCCTCCCAGTGACATTTTTCTTTACCTGAAGATAAAGGAAATCAATTGGATGGAAGACATTTGATGACATTCAGGACATCAAGTGTAATATGACAACAGCTCTGATGGCGATTCCAGAAAAAGAGTTCCAAAATTGCTTTGATGAGTGGACTAGACTCTGGCATCTGTGCATAGATTCCTGAGAGGAGTACTTTGAAAGTGACCATAGTTATATTCAACAACGAGGTATGTAGAACTTTTTCTTTTTTTTTTTTTTTGAGTCAGAGTCTCACTCTGTCACCCAGGCTGGAGGGCAGTGGCACACTGTTGGCCACTGCAACCATGACCTGCTGGGTTCTGGTGATCCTTCTGCCTCAGCTTTTCAAGGAGCTGGAACTACAGGCATGTACCACCATGCCTGGCTAATTTTTCTTGATTTATTGTAGAGATGAGGTCTCACCAAGTTGCCCAGGCTGGTCTTGAACCCATGGGCGCAGGCAATCCTCTCACCCCAGCCTCCCAAAGTGCTGGGATTATAGGCGTGAGTCACCACACCTGGCTGTAGCACTTTTTCTAGGATGAGTTCGCAAACTTAATTATCAGATCTCTTAGGGCTTTGAGGGTTGGTCTGAAAACTAAAGCTGAGATTTACTGGAGGGTCACCTGGGGACATGGAAGATGGAAAGTTTCAAGTCCCAGACAGCCCTAGAAGCAATCCCATCATGCAATGGGAAAAGCACTCTTGGAGAAGGAATGAGTAAGTGAAGCAGCAGCTTTTCTTCTGTATATACCTCACATAAGCCTCTGCAGTCCTGGCCAAGGGAGAGGCAGCCCAGACCCTCCCTCATGAATCTTCCCACACTGGCCAGGCACAGAGAGCTGCCCTGAATCAAGACAGAGGCACCAGCAGGATCCATATGGAGCTCGGGGAACCTCAAATTCCCAGGGATCCCCAGCATGGTGGCCACCAATTCTCTCACAGAAAGGATCTGCTGGAAACACCCTGTAGGGGTGGTCTGTGATACCTGGGCACTCCATCCCTCTTCAGCACCCAACAGGGGTTATACACCCACTTTGGGGCTGCTTCTCTGGCACCAGCATCTACTGTGGTTCCAGAGCAGGACTGCAGATAAGGTTTGCCCTCAAGGGACTGCCATCACAGTCATAGCTTTTCCCATGGAATAGGATAAAAACTAGGAAGCAGGGCATCTCTGCACAGCCTCGATGGCAGCCCCACCCACCTGCAGACTGAGAATTACCAACTCTCCACTAAGGAGACAGCTGCTTTCCTTCTACCTCTGGGTGAAAGGGCCGGTTCTGCCTATACGGGAAGAGCACACCTCCATACTTCCAAGAGCACTTATGTAAGAGTAGAGCCATGGGACCCCTCCTAGTCACCTGCAAATCCTGCTGGTGAGGAAGAGGCTGGAGAGGGGTTTGCCAGAGCTCTGGACAGCCAGGACCCTCATTGCCTGTGCCAAAGAAAAGATAACGTCTCTGAACTAGAGGAAAGAACTTGCCCTGCCCCTGCCAGACTTCACCAGTGAAGCAGTGCCAGACGGTTCCTCTCAATTCACCACCCTTTCTGCCACCACTGCTCCTCCCACAGGTGGAACAGAGGAGGAAAATCAGGTAAAAACCCAACACAAACTACCTCCCTAGTAGCAGCAACTTTATCTAATAAAAAAATAAAAAGAGATCTCCCTCATAGATTAGCAAGAACTAGCAAAAAACAAACAAACAAAAAACCCCACTGGCAACCCCCAAGCCCTTAATGAGTCAGCATCCACAAAAGGACTTCCCAGATCACAAGCAATGGAACACATCCAGAATGACCTTTCCCTGATGACAGGCATATAATTTATACTATGGATGGCAAAGAAACTCAATGAGATTCACTAGAAAGTGGACATGCAAGTCAACCAGCCACAAAAACAGTACAGGAAGTGATAACTGACCCAGTCACTCTAAGAAAGAACCAAACTAAATTTCTGGGAATGAAGATAGCCTCCTGGAAATTCCACACACAATAGTAAGCTTTAACAGCAGAATTGACTAGGCAGAGCAAAGAATTATTGAGGATCAAATTATTGAACTAACCCAGGCTGACAAAAACAAGGAGAAAGACTGATGGAGAATGAGAGAATCCTATGAGAATTCTGGGATTATGTAAAGAGACCAAATCTATGGTTGATTGCCATTATAGAGAAAGAAGAGAAAATTGAGAACACTCTGGAACAAGCCTTCCAAGATGTCATTTAATAAAAGCTCTCCTATCTTTCTAGACAGGCAGCCATGGAGTTGCAAGAGATTCAAAGAACTCCTGTGAGATATTACATGAGAAGACATCCCCAAGACACATGATAATCCAACTCACCAAAGTAAGTATGAGAGAAAAAAATCCTAAAGGCAGCTAAAGAGAAGGGACAGACCATCTACTAAGAAAGAGCCATCAGAATTACAGCAAACCTCTCAGAAGAAACCCTCCAAGCCAGAAAGGACTAAGGCCCCATCTTTAACATTCTTAAAGAAAAACAATTTCAGTCAAGCATTTCCTACTCCACCAAGCTAAACTTCATTAATGAAGGAGATTTAAAATCCTTCCCAGACATCCAATACCTAAGAGAATATGCCACTTACAGATCATTACTCCAGGAGATGCTTAAGACATTTCTAAGCACAGAAATGAAAGAACAGTTCCACACATCACAAAAGCATAGGCAAGCACAGAGTTTACAAATTGCACAAAGCTTAAAAGCAAAGCAGCCTCTTAAGAGCAATATGACAGTAACAAACTCCCACATATCAATAATTAACTTAAACATAAACAAATTGAACGTGTCACTCAATAGTCACAGAGTAGCAAATTGGATAAAGAAGCATGATCCATTCTTCTGTTGCCTCAGGAAACCCATCTCACTTCAAATGTCACCCACTGGCCCAGGTAAAGAACTGGAGAAAGATTTTCCAGGAAAAAGGAAAACATAAAAAAGCAGGAGTAGCTATTCTTCTATCAGACAAAACAGACTTTAAACCAATAAAAGTTAAAAAGGACAGTGAAAGACATTACATCATAATTTTTTAGAAAGTACAATCCACCAGCAAGAAATATCCATCTTGAATGTATATGCACCCAACATAGGAGCACCCAGATTTATAAAGCAATTGCTAATTAAACTAAGAAAGGAGATAGACTGCCATACAATTATAGTCAGAGACTTTAATACCCTGCTAACAGCTTTAGACAGATCATTGAGTCAAAAAACTAACAAGGAAATTCAGAACCTTAACTTGACACTCAGCTAATTGGATATAATAGACAGATGTCTATTACAGAACATTTCACCCAACAACCACAGAATATAAATTCCTCTCATCAACACATGGAACATACTCCAAGATTAACCACATACTTAGATATAATTCAAGAATGAACAAATTTCAAAAGGTCAAAATCACACCAAGCATCTTCTCAGATCATAGCAGAATAAAAATAAATATAATCACAAACAGGAACACCCCAAAACACAAAGATATATGAAAATCAAATAACATGCTTCTGAATGACTTTTGGATTAACACAAAAATCAAGACAGAATTTAAAAGATCCCTAGAAACAAATTAAACAAGGACATAACATAACAAAACCTCTGGGATACCATGAAAATGACGCTGAGAGGAAAGTTTATAACATTACATGTGCACAGAAAACACAGAGATCTCAAGTAAACAGTCTAACATCTCACCTAAGGGAACTGGAAAGATAAGAGCAATCCAATTGCAGAATCAGTAAAATAATGGAAATCATAAAAATAAAATAACAGCACAATTAAGTAGAAATCATGCAAAGGTACACGATGGAATACTACGCAGCTATAAAAAAGAACAAAATCATGAATTTCGCAGCAACCTGGATAGAACTAGAGTCTATAATACTGAGTGATCTCTCACAGAAACAAAGATCTGAGTATCACATGTTCTCACTCATAAGTGGACCTTGAACATCTATTGTAATACTATAAGTAAAGAATTGACAGTGGTGGGAATCTATGGGGGGGGGCACGGAGGGCAAGGGTGATGGGATTAACCATAGTCAATATCTGTCGGGGATGGAGGGACACCCCTTATCAACAAGAGTGCCTGAATGATGCATATTTGTATACCTAACCCTTAACCGTACCCCACAATTTTAAAATAAAAAATATGTTTAAAAAAACAAAATAAATCATGCAAAGGATCAATGAGATTAAAAGCTGGTTCTTTGAAAAGATAAAAAAGATTGGCAGACACCTGGCTAGATTAACAAAAAAAAAAGAGAGAAAATTCAAATAAATAAAATTGGAAATGAAAAGGATGATGTTACAACTGACTATGAAGAAATAGAAAAGATTATCCGAGATTTTTATATACAAGTAAGCTAGAAAATCTAGAGGAAATGGAGAAATTCCTGGCATAACATAACCTCCCAAGGATAAAATAGGAAGAAAATGAAACCCAAACAGACCAATAACAATCCAAGAAATTGACTCAGTAATAAGAAACCGCTCCATCAAAAAAAGCCCTGGACCAGATGGTTTGTTAGCTGAATTCTACAAGATGTACAAAGAAGGACTGATACCAATTCTATTGAAAGTATTCCAAACAATCAAAAAGGAAGAACTTCTCCCTAGCTCATTCTATAAAGCTAATATCACTTGGCAAAATGATACTGGCTTCATAGAAAATTTCATTCAAAAATGGCAAAGACCCAGCAAGGAAAGAAAACTTCAGGCCAATTTTCTGATTAACTAAGAAGCAAAAATTCTCAACCATATTTTAGCAAACTACATCCAGCAGCAGAGTACAAGGATCATTCATCATGACCAGGTGGGCTTCATTCCCAGGATGCAAGGCTGGTTCAACAAATACAAATCAATAAATGTAATCTACCACATAAACAGGTTTAAAAATAAGAACCATATGATTATCCCAATAGACACAGAAAAAGCATTTGATAAAATCCAATATCCCTTCTAGATAAAAACACACAAACGTCTAGATATCAAAGGAATAGTTCTCAAAATAATAAGAGCTGTCTATGACAAACCTGAAGCCAACCTCACACTTAATGGGCAAAAGCTGGAAGCATTTCCCTTAAGAACTGGAACAAGACAACAATGCCCACTATTACCCCTCCTATTTAACATAATACTGGAAGTCCTAGTCAAAGCAATAAGGCTGGAGAAAGAAATTAGGGGTATCCAAATAGGAAAAGAGGAAAATAAATGATCACTCTTATCAGATGATGACTCTATACCTAGAAAACTCTAGAGTGTCTGTCAAAAAACCTCCTTGCACTGATAAACAACTTTGAAAAAGTCTCGGCATATAAAATCAATGTGCAAAAATCCTTTGAATTTCTATACACCAACACCAAGCAGACTGAGAACCAAATTGAAAACGCAGTCCCATTCACAATAACCACAAAAAAACCTTATCATTCATCTAACCAAAGAAGTGGAAGATATTTACAATGAGAACTGCAAAACACTGTTCAAAGAAATCAAACACAAACAAATGGAAGAACATCCCATACTCATAGTTTGGAAGGATCAATGTCAAGATATCCATTCTACCCAGGGCAATCCACAGGTTCAATGCAATCCCTATCAAACTATAGCATCATTTTTCTCAGACCTAGAAAAGACAATATTGAAATGCATATGGAAGCAACAAAGAGGCTGAATAGTTAAAGCAATGCTCAGTAAAAAGAACAAAGTTGGGGCATCACATTTCCAGACTTCAAACTTTACTACAAGGCTACAGTAACCAAGACAGCATGGTACTGGTACAAAAAAAGACAAACAGACCAACAGAACAGGACAAAAAATCTGGACATAAAACCACAGACCTACAACCAACACATCTTCAATAAAGCCTACAAAAACAAACACTAGGGAATGAAAACCATATTTAGCAAATGGTGCTGGGAAAATGGGCTAACCTCATGAAGAAGAATGAAACTGAATCCCTACCTATCACTATATACAAAAATTAACTTGAAATGGATCAAGGACTTAAATGTGAAACCTCAAACTATAAGACTCTTAGAAGAAAACTTAGGGACCGTCCTCCTGGATATCAGCCTAGGTCATGAATTCATGACCAAGTCCTCAAAAACAAATGCAACAAATTCTAAAACTAACAAACTTACACCCAAAAGTTTTTGCACTGCAAAAGAAACTATCAATAGAGCAAAGAGATAACCCACAAAATGGGAAAAAAAATTTACAAGCTTTATGTCTGACAAAGTCCTAACATCCAGAATCTATAAGGAACTCAAACAAATTGACGGAAAACAACTAATAACCCAATTTAAAAATGGATGAAGGGCTGGGCTCAGTGGCTCAGTCTGTAATCCCAGCACTTTGGGAGGCTGAGGCAAGTGGATTGCCTGAGCCTGCAGGTTCGAAACAGCACACGCAACTTGATGAAAGCTTGTGTCTACAATAAACAAAAAATTATCTGGGCATGGTAGCACACTCCTGTAGTCCCAGATACTTGGAAGACTGAGGTGGACGGATTGCAAGAGCCCAACAAGTCGACACTGGGGTGGCCTTGAGTGTGCCACTGCACTCCAGCCTAGATAACAGAATGAGACTCCCAACTCAAAAAAGAAAAAAAAAAAGTGGGTGAAGGACATGGACACTTCTCATAGGAAGACTTTCAAGCAGCCAACAAACATATGAATAAATGTTCAGTTTCACTAATCATCAGAAACATGCAAATCAAAACAGCAATGAGCAACCACCTCACACCAGTAAGGATGACTGTCACCAAAAAGTCAAACAACATCAAGTATTGGTGTTGTGGACAGGCAGGGAGGGCAATAAGGGGCACACAACCACCCATTACATACCACGTCCACTATGGAAGGAAGAGGACTCCATAAAAGCTCAAACCTTGCCTTCAAGCGAGTGGAGAAAAGGGAACATGTCTACACTGCTGGTGAGAATGCAAACTAATGTAACCTTTGTGGAATGCAATCTGGTGATGCTTCAAATAACTATAAATTTAGCTACCACTTGATCCAGCAATCCTACTCCAGGGAATATACCCAGAGGAACATAAATCACATTATAAAAAAATACCTGTATGTGTATGTTTGTTGCAGCACTATTCACAATAGCAAAAACATGGAACCAACCTAGATGCTCATCAAAAGTGGACTGGATAAAAAAAAAAATGGAACCTATACATGATGGAATACTAAGCAGCAGCAAATAGCAAAATCATGTCTTTTGCAGCAACATGGATGCAGCTGGAGACCATCATTCCAAGTGAACTACCACAGAAAAAAAATTGAATACGGCATATTCTTACTCATAAGTGGGCACTAAACATCAGATATGTGCACACGCATTCAGGGCTAACAGACTCTGGGCCACTGCAAAAGGACACAGGCAGGGAGGGCAATAAGGGGCACACAACCACCCATTACATACCACGTCCACTATGGAAGGAAGAGGACTCCATAAAAGCTCAAACCTTGCCTTCAAGTAATTTACTCATGCAGCAAATCTTCACATGTACCCCAAGACTATAAAATTTTTAAGAAAGAAAAGTTATTCAACATCTTTAGCTAGTAGGAAAATGTAAATTAAATTCACAATGAGGTATCAATGCACAACTATTACAACAGCTAAAATAAACATTAGTGATATCAAATTCCAGTGAGGTTGTGGAGAAACTAGACTTCTTAAACATTGCTGGTGGAAATGGAAAGTGGGACAGGGCAGGGAAGATGGCGGCCAAGCCAGCTGGACTGTGCAAGTCCCTGTGTGAGTGAGTGTATGGAAAACTTTGTGTATGTGCTGGTTGGTGAGCGAGTGGGCGTGCGAGTGGCTGACTGAGTGAGGGCCAGGGAGCTAGCAGCCAGGGCTCACCTGGTGCAGCGGCTGTTGCCACAGCATCTGGGCTTAGACCCTAGCGATTCCCGCCGAGTGCCATTTTCTCTTTCTTTTCTTTTCTTTTTCTTTTTTTAAAAATCAACAAACCCTCCTTGGCAAGAAAACGCTGGGGAGACTATCTAAGTGTGACTCGTGAGCGGGTTGCCAGGCCCCTGGTGCAACAGCAGGTGCTGCAGCTTCTCTACTTCATCCCTGGCTCTTCCCGGGTCACAGAAGCATAGCCCCATTGTTTTTTTTTTTTTTAATGGACAGAAGTTTTCCTTTGGAAATTGGCAGGGAGACACTATTGCCCCAGGCGCTCCCTCACCATTGAAGCAGGAGAGAGACTGCTCCAGGCATTGCTTCATCACTTCAGCGCCATGCAGGGCACTGGAATGGGCTGCAGATGGAGTCCAGAGGCAAGTTCCCATGGAAGAGGACAAGAGAGGCACCCCACCACCATATTGAAGGCAAGGCAGGAAAGTGCTTCGAATTGCTCACCACAGACCAACAGATCCGATCTCTGTGACTGGCAGATCAACTACTCAGGGCTTGATTGTGGCCCAAAGGGAATAACCTAAGAGCACAAACTTCAGAGGGACTTGATGAGTGCTGAGTTCCAGGCACCACACCCCCTACCCTGATCCAGCTGTGGGACAAAGGATGTGGCCAGAAAAGGAGGAGGAAGAACTCCAAAGAGATCAGTGGTGAGTCCGGGGCTGACTCAAACCCCCTCCTTCCCAGCAATCCTCTGAACGTCAGATCCACACAGCTGGGCCATGACTGAGAGGGACAAACCCAGGCGGGGCCTGGAAGTCAGTTGCCAGAGGAGCGCTCCATTCCAGGATAGGCCTGGCTGTGGCACCCCAGCGAGAGTACATACTTGGGGAAGAGACAGTCCCATACCTCCCCACCAGAGATCTTCCTGACCATACAAGAGTGGGAGGGGAGGCCTGCAGCCCCACCCACCTCCACTGTCCCTCCTCCTTCCCTGCTTCATTCCCTCAGGAGAGACTGAAAGAGGTGGCTCTGCAAGAGAGACCTGATTAGAGGAACAATTACAAAGCATGCCACAAGAGGGCAGGTTTTTTGTTTGTGTGTTTTTGTTTTTTAAATTTTCAGCTATTTTTTAATTTAAAATTTTATTTGACTGTTTGCTTGTCAGTTCATTTATTTTTAAAATATGTTTCCTTTGTGCATGAATGTGTATGTGAGGGTTTGATCTGCATCCCCCCTCAAAAAAAATCATTTTCTATTTTCTTTTCTTTTTGTTTCTTTCTCCTTTTATTTGTCATTTTCTGTTTATGTGTGTATGTGAATGATTGAGTGTCCATCTTTCAATTTTGTGGTGGTTGTTGGTTTTTGTTCTTTTGTTCTTCTGGCTCTTTTTTATATCTTTTTTTATAGTTTAAGAGATATGTCAAAAGATGTGTGAGGGTTCGACCTGAATCCCTTTTTTTTTCCCCCCTTTGGTCTTTCTGTTTTTCTTCTCTATTCACTTTTGCTAGGAATGTGCGTGTGTGCTTAGTTTTCTTGGGAGTCTTTTTGTTGCTGATTGTTTTGTTTTGCTTTGTTATTATTCCAGTTTGTTGTGGAGTGTGTGTGTATGTGTTCAGTTGCTTTTGCATTGCTTTCTGCTTTGCATTGTCACATAGAGTGGTAATGGGGAGTTGGTCTCAGGGAACACATACCACAGTAAGTGAACATTTTAATTTGCAAGTAGTATATGATTCCTAGCACCCCATCCCCCACTTTATTCAAATTTCAAAAACTACAAGAGATAGTAAAGCTTCCCATCCATTTCAAAATAGAATAAATCCAGAGCCCGGAACAGGGAAGAATAGAGGTCTGAGCAAACGTCAGAAGAGAAAGCCTCTCCCACTGACACTGAATAACAGAACTAAAGAGAAAAACAAGAGATCTGTCACAAATAAGGAAAAGCCAAAGGAAGACCTCAGGCAATTTCAAGTGTACCAAAGACAAAACTCCTGAAAATCAGACTTTGGAGCTCAAACAATGGAAGTCACTGTCCCCAGAATACAACATGGATTAGGGAATGGATGGAAAGAGTGCATAGGATTCAAGAAAGATAATATGCAGCACTGAAAGAACTTGTAACAGAGATTTTGGCAATAAAAAATTTCATCCAGGAAATAAATAACAAGATGACAAACATGGAAAGCAGAATTGATCTAGCTGAAGAAGGAATCTCAAAACTTGAAGACCAGAACATGGAATTAACCCGATCTGTAAAAAACATAGAAAGAAGACTCAGAAAGAAAGAACAAAGCCTACAAGAGATGTGCAATTATATCAAGAGGCTGAACCTATGCCTGATTGGTATCCCAGAAGAAGAAAGGGAAATGGAGAACAACTTGGAGCAAGTATTCCAGGAAGTAATCCAAGAAAACTTTCCCTGTCTCACCAGAAATGTGACTAGCCAAGCAAAAGAGATACAGAGAACCCCCACAAGACATCACATGAGAAGACCAACCCTTAGACACATAGTAATTCGCCTATACAAAGTAGGTACAAAAGAAAAAATACTAAAGGCAGCAAGAGGGAAAGGTCAGACTACCTACCGGGGAAAACCAATCAGAATAGCAGCAGATCTATCAGCAGAAACACTATAAGCAAGAAGGGACTGGTGCCCTATATTCAAAGTCCTCAAAGATAGACAATTTCAACCAAGAATTTCCTATCTAACCAAGTTCAGCTTCATTAGTGATGGTGAATTAAAATCCTTCCCAGACATCTAATCCCTAAGAGATTATGCAGCTTTGAGACCAGTTCTACAGGAGACACTTAAAAAGTTATTAAGCACAGAAGAAAGAAGAAAAAGATTGAACACACACTTCCCAAGAGAACAGCAGAGCACAGAATCAGCAGAGAATACAATGGAACAAGAAACTTGAAAACACACACATACATTAACCCCAAAGCCAAAAGAAAACAAGCAAACAAAGGAAAAACTTTATAAGAACCTCATGATAGGGAGAAACAATCATATTTCAATAATCAGCCTGAATGTGAATGGACTAAATGCACCA
>CAUYQG010173407.1:0-47858 GCA_963574415.1 Tarsius wallacei
GAACGAGCCCTCACTGGCTTTCAGTAGTCCCCGAGAAGAAGGAGCACCACTTCTCTCCTAATCTTGCCCAAGAGCCCACCAAGGGCATAGTGAGGAGGGATGAGTGACTTCTCTGGCCTGAACTTGCCTCACACTCAGGGCAAAGGAAGAGCACTGCCCACAACCAGACCATAGACAACTCCACAAAATTGTTTTGTGTGTGGGAGATTTCAGGTTTGAATGAGAGTTGAGGGAGTTTGGAGAACTGAGAGGCTTATAGTGTTTGGGTAAGACTGGGCAGAGTACCAACTGAGGGGCTGTTCTCTTTGGTTTTGTTTGGTGTATTCAAGGCTTAGTTTGGAAAATGCTGGGTCAAGCAAAAGGGATATCAAGATGATGCTTGCTACCAGCTCCTTTTCTTTGTCCTGTTGAATAGCTGCTTCATTCAGGCTCCCCGCCCCTTTGCACATAGCCTCCCTTCTTTATGGGCCACTTTTTCAAAGGCAAGAACCCCATACCCCTCCCCTCCGCTTGCTTCCAGGAGCAAGTCCTATGTGGAAAAGTAGGCTTGGTGCTAATTGCTGCAGTGTTCTCACCACCAGCTGCTTGCTCCTGAGAAGGGAGCTGGGACCTCAGTTTCTCCATTTGTATTCTGAGCGTATTAGATCACATTGGAGCAAAGCTTCTCGAGAGTTCTAACAGTCCATGATGTCTCAGTTCACCCGTTCAATACCACTCTGCCTTCCTCCTCGCCGCCTCCCTTTCTCTTCCCCCTTTGACTCCTTGCAGTTGGGGCTGGCAGTGACTCGAGGCCCATCCCAGACAAAGCATTTTTTCAAACTGGATTCAGGAGAGGAGCTCCTGCTGGCTGCTGCCATCTCCTGCCGTCCCCGGTGCCAATCAGCAACAGCAGAAGGACATTTTTAGAATGAGCCCTGGGCAGAGGAATAGGATTGCATAATCGCTCTGTTTTAATGAAGGAGAGAAGGGGAAGGAAGGGAGATCTTGGCACAGACACAGGCTGTTAATGAATTGTTGAAGTAGGAGCTCTCAGTGTGGAGGGTTGAGGCAAGATGCTGAGCCAGACTAATTTCCTCATTTGCCACAGAAATATATATGGGAGCATTGGTACCCCAAAAAGGGGATTATTTGGGTTGAATCAACTAGTTGGTTAAGTTAAACAGCTGTTCAGTTCATAACAGTCACGTGTGTGTTTTAATCTAACTCATTTATCTACCGAATGGCTGGTTATTTTCCTCAATTGACTGAATAAACAAAGTATATATGTAACCTTTAAAGGACTGTTCAAATGTCACTGACATTTTGGTTCCACCAGCTAAAAGTGACTTCTTCTCTCGGAAACTCCCATAACATCATCTCATCACTTATCATGTTCCCCTTGGAATAAAGGCATTTGCAGCATGGTTCATCTTCCTCATCGCTTCACAAGCTCTTTGAGGGCAGCAGGATCCACGACTAATTCACATCTGTCTCCTCCCCAGCAACATGGTAAAATGCCAAGAGCATGGAAGACATTTCATGAATGTTTAAGAATGAATAAATGAGTGGATGAACAGCATAGCATACATCCCTTTAGGAAATTGTTGAGTACCTATTTAATCATTCATGTATTCAACAAATAAATATTGAGAACTCATTATGTGCCAGCGAATGGAGATACAATCAATGAATAAAAGAAAGAACTCCTGTTCTATAGGACTTACACTCTGGTCATTATTTTTATGTCAAAATCCTCAAATGAAAAGTCAGTAGGTTTCTTGGAAGAAGACAGTATATCATGTGGCATCAGTTTATGATTCTAGCAAGCACAATGGCTCTCCTCAACCTTCTTAAGGACGGGGGCAAAGCTTGTCCAAACTGGTTTCATAACCTGTCAGTTTTGTGTATGAGCCTCTCACTTTCAATTTCATTCAACAAATAATGTTCACCATCAACTAGGTCCCGATTTGTAAACTTAGATGGCAGTGAGGATGGCCACTATTTATTAAGGAGCAGTTCTGCAGAAGACGCTGCACTAGACAATTTCCACACAATATCTTATCTCATCTTCACACCAACATGAGAGAGAAAGGAGACTGAGGCTCAGATAAGTTGTATAGCGTGTCTATGGACACAACTTACAGATGAAAGAGTCAGAATTTGAATGTCTTGGTTCAAAGATATCTTAACTATAAAAACTGTAAAAGAAAAATGTCAGAAATTACTGTGGTAGAATAGAAATTTGGAGAATTTCATCCCCAATTTTAAAAAAGGAACACAAATTGTTTTAAAGAAGCATATATTAATTTATTTTTTTAATATGGACATTTAAGAGAAGTTTTAGCTATAATGTAGTGATGCTTCTGATAGCACTCACACACTAGTTAGAAATTTCTAAGGAAAGTTCACATCTGGCACGTTTTGGGTATTCTTTATTTATTTTTCTCTAAGCCAGTGCTGCTACTTTTTTGGGGTGAACAATAGAAATGTGCTAGTCTTACTTCTCACATCTTCCTGAGTCTTTTGTAGAAATTGCTATCTTCCACATCTCCTGTGGAAAAAGAAAGTGCTTCCTGGGTAAAAAGGCCCAGTGCTGCATTCACAACACCAGAGGTAACCATGTATACATGTCTATAAAAAAATAAAAATAAATGGGAGGTGACAGCAGCACTTTCTCTTCCAAGGCCAAAACACAAGTGCCTTTGGTATGACACATCCAGTACTCTATACCCTGCAAAGTGGCTTTTTTGAAGAATTTCCTGAAAAAATAAAACCACTCACCTCTTCAACCCTGAAAGAGGAGACTTAACTGTGTTTGTCAGGTTCAAAAGATTCCCATTTCAACTCTGGCTTCTTGCCCATGTCTTTAGAAAATGTAAGTGCTTTTTAAGGGTTTCAAGTAACAACTGTCACCCAACTACCTTGTGACTTGACATGATGCTTTGTAAAGTAATAAGGCTCTCCTGTCCCAAGTGAAAGAAGCCAGGAACCCAGCTGTGGTCACATAACCTGAGAGCATCAGGACTGTCAGAGAGTCATTGGCCTTCATCAATGAGAGAACTTTCTCCAAAGATACAGCTTCTTTTCCCTGCAAGGACAATACCTAGGAGATGCTTCCATTCTTGGCCATTCTTCCTTCCAAACATACATTTATTTCTCTTTGTACTTTATCCAATCAGAAGATCCCCATTCCCCCAATACATCCTCATATCCCACATCCAAGACACAGTGGAGATCCCCCCAACAAGATGAACTGTTCCACCAGGACACTGTTGAACTTACCACCCTTCTACCAATAATGTTTTCTCTCTTCCTTGTAAACACCAGTTCCTCTTTCAAGATGCATCCCTTCTTCTTCTTCAATCCAAACCCTCAGTTCAAATTAACTCTTCCCCATGGACTCTCACAACTGTTTGTTGTCTTACTTCAATGCTCATTGCCATTTTATACTATTCAGTTTAGAGAAAACAAGGGCAGATGAAAGAGTGAGGGCGTGAGTTTCTTATGTGGAAAACCTTCTCTTCTCTTAAAACATTATTCTATGGGGAAGAATTATTCTGAAATACTCCTGGCCTTTTGCCTTCACTCTTCCCCAAAGTGGTGAACTGAATTATGTGGTTGGTAGACAATTTCATTAGCTGACATATGTCAAAGCCCATGAACTTCAATGAATTAGTTTCTCCTTCTGTCTCTGTTTGGACCAGTAGAAAGCAGAGATCCCATAAGTTTCTTTTTTGAATACTCAAATTTCCTCTTGGATGGGTTCTTTTAACACTGAGGCTGAAGGAACTAGCAAGCTCATTTTCACTCTTAAACTAAGCAACATCCTCCAATCTAACCTTTATCATTAATAAAGGGGAGTTTTGCTTCTCCATCTGCTGCCTGTTTTGTCTCATTTCTCAACTGGTGAAGAATTCAAATGGGGAGAGGAGGATGCTATACTTTGCATTACCTGAAAGAACTCTGACAGTTGCCTGGAGAAATTGGGGTTACATGGCACGTGAATTGCCTCACCAGGAGTGTCCATCTTGTTTGTCTGTCTAGCATTTATCCCATTTTGTTGTATCTACCTGCGATAGAAAGTACAAGAGAAGGGGTGATTGGGAGGAAAGATGAGGAGCTCAGTTTGGAACAGGAAGTGCCAAAGTAGGCAATCATAGAGCCTGTGAAATAGGACTGGTCTGTGGATATAGGAGATACTGGTACCCACGTAGTTGTGGAAGCCATGAGAAGGAAATGGCATTTCCCACACAAAAGATAACAAAGACCTTTCCTGTAGTTCTGAGAGCATTGTGGTTTCAACCTGGAGGTTTCTTGGGGTAAGTGCCACTTTTCTGTGATGTTTCTTTTTTTATATATTTTATTTTAAAGATGTGGAGTACCGTTCAGAATTAGATATACAAGTGGGCATCATAAAGGTAATGTTTGGGCCTCCCTTTGTTCCCCACTTTGCCTGGTGTGAGATCAGGTACCCTTTTTGATGTTGTGCACCCACCCTCACGCTTGCAGTATCCTGCTACTGCCAATCCTTTTCTTACAGTATGATGGTAGACGTTCAGAGTCCGCTTATGAGTGAGAACATATGGAACTCTGTTCTTTGTTTCTGTGATAGATCACTGAGTATTATAGACTCTAAATCCATCCAAGTTGCTGCAAAGTCCATGTGTTTGTCCTTCTTTATGACTGTGTAATAATCCATCATGTATATGTACCACATTTTTTTAATCCAGTCCAGTTTCGATGGGCAGCATGGTTGGTTCTGTGACTTTTCATAATGTTAGCCTGGCTTTCGGAATCCTGTAGTGGTGAGCCCATTTTTCTGTCCTCTCAAGGAAGATGCACTTTCCCCATGGTCCTTCCTCATCTCTTTCTCTGTCAGCCCCCGATGAGATTCAAGGCCACATCCTGGACATTCCTCACAAGCTGTTGATTGATTTTCAAGGGTCTTGCCAGCGTGTGCCTGCAACAACCATCTCTCTAAGCCCATTCTCCCTCCCAAGAAGAGGCATCCCCAAAGCCTTATGTTCCTACAATAATACCAGTGGATTCTTCAATTTTTTAAGATTGAAAGCCTCAGCCAATAACAGTAGCCTAGCATAAGGGCAAGAGTTTAGGAGAAAGAAATTATGAGAAAGAAAGGAAGTCAGAGGACAATGATATAGAAATAGATAAAAATCAAAAAGAACAAAAAATAGAATGCTATTGGTGGAGAATAATACAGTCAAATCAACCAAAACTGAATGTCTTATCTGTGGCCCCCAATATTCCTGATCCTACTCCCACTTAGAATACATTGCATTCCTCCTATTTTGTGGCATCTTCTATTTCCTGTGTGTATGTGTGTGTGTGTGTGTGTGTGAGAGAGAGAGAGAGAGAGAGAGAGAGAGAGAGAGAGAGAAAGGCAGGCCATGATTCTCAGCCTGGTCTCTTTTCCACAGAGGGTGAAATTTCTGCTCCCTCTCCCACATGTAGGAAAAGGAATAGCTAATCTACTTGGTGAGAATCTAAGGCCATCTACACTTCACTGAGAGTGGGGCTAATGTGTTAAAAGTCACAATTTAATACATATCCCAGGTGAAGTGACTCACACCTGTAATAACAGAACTTTGGGAGGCCAACGTGAGAAGATCACTTGATGCCAGGAGTTTGAGACCAACCTGGGTAACATAGTGACACCTTGTATCTACAAACATTTTTTTTTAAAAAGCCAGGCATGGTGGTATGCACCTATAGTCTCAGCTACTTGGGAGGCTGGGAATCATGGCCTGCCTCTCTTTCTCTCTCTCTCTCTCTCTCTCTCTCTCTCTCTCTCTCTAACACACACACACACACACACACACACACACAGGAAATAGAAGATGCCACAAAATAGGAGGAATGTAATGTATTCTAAGTGGGAGTAACATCAGGAAATTGGGGGTCACAAATAAGACATGCAGTTTTGGAGGTTGAGACTGTGGTGAGTCTTGATCTTGCCACTGCACTCCAGTCTGGGTGACAGAGTGAGACCTTGCCTCAAAAAAATAACAAATAAAAATAATACATGGTTCAGCCTTCCTCTAGCTCTCTTTTTTTGCCAGAATCATGGATATGAGAAAGAGGCCCCCTTCGCTCCCTCTCACTTGGGGTGAGTCGATCTACTCAGGTCCTTCTTTGGTTGAACAGTGAGGGCCTGAAATTCCTATACTGCTGAGTATATTGGGTAGTTCAGAAATGCTGCATGCACCTGGCTGAAAGTCACCTATGTTGGAAAACCCATTTCTCTCCACAGGCAAGCTCCAACATCTGCATATGGAGAATGATTAGATACCTTACTGTGGCCTCATGACCACATTCCCCAACATAGTTTACTATGAAGCTTGTGTTGTGGGGATTACTGAGCATTTTCTTATCTCCGTACTGTTTTGCTTTGATCCTGATTCAGCTGCCATGGGTTTCTACTTGACCGGGCTAAAATAGTGGTTCTCAGGCTTGAGCATGTATCATCATCAGAAGGGTTCGTGAAAACACAGATTGCTGGACCACGTCCCCAGAGTTTCTAAGTCAGCAGGTTGCAGGTGGGGTTTGAGAATGCACATTTCTAACAAGTCACAGGTGTGGCTGCCACTGCTGGTCCAGGAGTCACACTTTGAGAACCACTGGGTTAAACACAGGAAGGGAGGAAGGAAAGGCAGTAACTTGCATAACACTCACCATATTTGTAATTCCTCGTGTAATGGTATCTTCCTTCTACATTCTAGAAGGGCGATGCTCTCGTCTGTCTTATTCACCATTATGTCCCCCGTGCTGAGCACACATTGGGAGCTCAGTGGTGACATGTTAATGAATTAGGACGAACATTTGCCTTTACTCATGGGCCATTTCAATCACACAGAACACTGGTCCTGCCACAAGGCAGCGAGGTATTATTTCACAGTATTCTCTTGCCAGGTGCACAGGTTACAAATGGAGAAGCTCAAAGTGCCCCCTCCTCGGAGTCACAAGCTGTTCTCATGGGCATCATTGCCCCCATTGTGTCCATTTCCACTAAAACCCACCCTGAGTGATAACTGGGAGAGAAGAAGAGGGACAGGAGGAAATATTTACTTGCTTAACCAATCACGGAGGAGGGTTTCAGCAGTGCGGTCCTTCCTGCTCTCAGCCCTAGGTGGAAAACAGCTCAGTGGTAATTGTTATTAAAGCCTAGGCCAGTGATACGCCTTGTAAATTATCTGCAGGGTTGCTAACAACTAGGAATGCCCTGATTGCTCATTGGCTTATTTAGAACACATTGGAAGGCAGCTCGAGCTGGGGTGAGGAATGATCTCAGAAATAAATCAAAAATGTGGTGCAGGAAGCCACATCTATATTTCATGTGCCTGCCTCTGCAGGGATGCCTCGGTAATTGGTTTAAAAATATCCATGACATCTGTTGATTCTTATGCTTTTGAGTTTGAATCTTTATCTTTGTCTCTTTTGCAAAAGACTATGCTGCAAAGCAAAAAAGGAGAAGAAGATGTTTCAGCAGCTACGTGAAGAAAGTACTCCACTCCCCACCCTCCTCACCTCCCCACGGCCCCGCCCCCGGCACTCACAGCTCAGATCGATTTGCTGACCAGTCTGGCCTAACAGAGAATCATAGCTCCCTCAGACCCTTGTGAGAACAAAATAGCCTATAAATACTTACATGGCATGCCTACACGTGCTCATTTGCTGGGCACAATGTCAATCATTTCACAGCGTCGCAGTGTGGGTGTTTGGTAATTCCAAATTTCTACATGTGTATCCCAGAAGTGATGGCTTCATAAAACACGCAAAGAAAGCCACATTTGTATACAGCATTTTCATCTGGGGAAGTCTTCCTGAAAAGCATTCTATCGCGCTCTTGCCTCAGTTAAGTCAGCTGTAAAAAAAGATAACAGAAACTTCCCCACAAATATTGTGGTGAGAATTAGGAGAGAAAACATGTAAAATGTTTAGATATAAAAATAAGGACCCTGGCCATGCACGGTGCCTCACGCCTGTAATCTCAGCACTTTGGGAGGCCAAGGCAGGAGGATCGCTTGAGCCCAGGTGTTTGAGACCAGCCTGGGCAACATAGTGAGACTCCATCTCGAGAGAAAGAAAGAAAGAGAGAGAGAGAGAGAGAGAGAGAGAAAGGAAATGACTCTATAAGTATTATATATCGTGTTGTTGTTGTTATCACTGCCTATGTGATGATGGAATAACATTCAGGGCCCACAGCAGCAGTGAGCTATGTCAAGGAAGTAAGTGTGAATACCTAAGTCACAGCCCCTGGCCTGACACACACCTTGTTACAGCACCCTTTGGATTTCACTACTTCTGCCAGAAATGCCTTCTTTCCTTCCCACTCTTCACCTACTTTTATCTTTGTCTAAACTAAAACAGAAGGGTCACAACTCATTAACCTCCCACCAGCCCATCCCCACCCAGAGTGGATGCCTTGCTTTGAGCTCCACCAAAGCCCAGAGCACCGTCAGAGTAGTTTCCACACTGCATGACCTTTGGTTGTCTAGTGTTCTAGACTTCGAACATCCTCAGGTATGAATCTGATTTTATGGGGTATCTCATTTGAAACAGAGTAGACATGCAATCAATGTGTGGCCAGTGAGTAAGTAGGAATTAAGAGGATGTTTGTCGCATGTCTCTTTAACTACCTTCCTAAAAGGCAGAATTCACATTGACAAACAGGGAATGGACCACATGCAGTGGCTCATGCCTGTAATTCCAGCATTTTGGGAGGCCAAGGCAGGAGGATTGCTTGAGCCCAGGAGTCCAAGACCAGACTAGGCAACGTAGCGAGACTTCATCTTTACAAAAAATAAATTTGCTGGACATGGTGGCATGCACCTATAGTCCCAGCTACTCAGGAGGCTGAGGCAGAAGGATCATCTGAGCCCAGGAGGTTGAGGCTGTGGTGAGCGGTGACTGTGCCACTGCACTCCAGCCTGAGCGACAGAGTGAGACCCTGACTCCAAAAAGGGGGAGAGGTGCATTTTAGTATGAATATGAATGAAAGCTGCAGATGGGGTGATAAGTATATGGGGTTCAAAGTCAGTTCTGGATTCTAAGTCTGTCTGGGTCACTTGGGCTGTGTGATTTTGGTCATGACCTAACTTCTGTAGATTTGTTTTCTCATCCCAAAAATGATGCTATAGACTGAACTGTATTGCTCCAAAATTCATATTTTAAAGCCCTAAGCAACGATGTAACTGTAATTGGAGACAGGGCTTTTAGGAGGTAATTAAGTTTAAAGGAGATTATAAAAGTGAGGGTCCTGATTCAGTACGACTGGTGGTCTTATAAGAAGAGGAAGAGGCACCAGGGCCCTCTCTCTCTCCAACCACACTTACCTGGGAAAGGCCACAGAAAGAAGGCAGTCACGTACAGGCTGGAAAGAGACACCACACCAGAAGCCACATCGGCCTGAACTTTCCTCTTGGACTTTCAGCCTCCAGAACTGTGAGAAAATAACTGTCTCTTGTCTAAGCCACCCAGTCTGTGGCATTTTGTTATGGCAGCCTGAGCTGATGAATACAACTGGCAAATGTACAAATTTCACACATAATAAACACCATACGGCACCAAGCAATGCCCAGTAAATGCTGGCCTTTCGTATCACTTTAAATTGTTTTTGATTTTTGTAATGAGATTATATAACTGCAGTGTTTACAATAGAGTACAGTTAGAAACTAGTTTCAAATATAAAAAATATTGTTCATTGTGTGCAGTATAGACACATATCTACTTTTCTGAGCAAGGTCAATACGTATATCAATGCATGCATAATATTCATATCAACGCACCAAAGTACATAAAAAGCCATTGGTCCATCGCTTAAAACTTTGTTTCCTCACTGATCATAAATGCTTCCATCACTAACCTTTAAAAGCAAGCTGGTTGAAAAGTGGAACCGGCTAAGGAGTTGCTTTCCTCTTTCCATCCCTACTGTTTGCCACCCTCCCGTGAAGGACTGTCCTGGGCAGTTGGAGAGCACGTCCTCAAACTTGCCTTCATGCTGAATTCTCCCAAGGAACTTTAGAATACCGATGGCTGGGTCTTGCTCCCAGTAATGCCGACTTAATTGGTTTGCAGTGGATCTGGATATTGAGCGTCTAAGACCCTCCCCCGGTGATTCAAATATTCAGCCACATTTGAGAGCCACTGAGCAGGGGTTTGGCAAAGTCAATTGTCTGTGTTCCCTGTTAATGACCAATCTGCTGACTGGCCAGTGTCAACCCTTGGAAAGCTGGGGCTTTTTCTCTTGGTCTAAATAAGTCTACCAGTGATGAGCACCCCATTTGCCAGCCTTGTAAACGTAAGTAACTCAAGCTGTCTGAGTGGCACCTTCTTCCTCTGTAAATTGAAGATAGCAGTACCCACATCCTCAAGTTGGTGACACTAACAACAACAGAGTAATGAAATGGATCAGGCTCTGGCTATATTTCAAGCACAGGTCTGGGCATTCTACACATTTTATCTCATTTGATTCTCACAACAACCCCTAGAGTTAGGTATTATTGTTATCCCCATTTTACAGGCGAAGAAGCTAAGTCACAGTTACAGCAAGAAATCACAGTCTAAGCCATATCACAGCAGATAAATGAGAGAGATGGCAGTGGAACTCAAGATGGCCTGGTGCCCAAATCTCTATTCTCAACCCCCAACTCCGTGTCCTAGGCTGTTAGGAAAGCGGCCAACAATGAAAACTCTTAAGTGCTGAGCACAGGGCTGGGAACCCAGAAGACCCTGAACTAAGTGCTTCCCTTCCCTGTCCTTAAAGCCCATTCAGTTGAGGCATTGCCAATGTCACACTCTTGTCCGAGGTTCAGTAGCCAAGCCAGATCCCAGAAGGCATCAGAGCCTGATAAAAATAGGTACAGGACCATCGGCAAGGGAACACCACAGAAGACGGTGACTAACTCAACCTGGCATTCAGATCATATTAACCAAGAGCTGTCTCGGCCAGGCATCAGGCCAGGCCCCAGGCATTGGCAGCTGTGGTCAGGGCCAGGCTGGCAGCATCCACACCTGCTGGTACGGCCAAAGGTTGCAAGAGAGAACTCAATGAACCCAGATATATCTGCACATTCTCAGGCTGCTTTCCTTTCTAATGCAGGTGCAGATGAACGGACCTCAACAGCAGGGAAAAAGCTTTGTCTATAAGGAAAGGTAAAAGAAAAAAGAAAGTAGAAAATTGTGCCTGCGTTATAAGAACACTGTTAGGAACATTGTTAGGGCAACCCCCTCGGGTCCCTTCCCATTGTTATAGGAGCATTTGTTACAGGAGCTAAGACTACATGCATATAGACTAGAATTGGCAGGGATAAGAGGAAATTGACTTATTAGAGTGGCAGATTGTCATCAAAGGCTTTTATTTTTGTTAAGGTAGGCCTAATGATGTTTGTATAATAAATGATAAAATAATCATGATTTCTAGTTATAAAAGAGCCTTCAAAAGAACATCAGGATAGCAAAATCTCTTCTCAGGGACTGCAATTGCATGGGAAACCAGATATAGAGTGGAAACTGGTAGCAAGAGGCAGCTACCCAGACCCCAAAACGTAAGTTCATTTCATTCCCCTGTGCTTTTTGCCCCAGCCCTCCTATTATTGTAGAAAACCTAGAAAGCACAAATGTCATATTTTTCACATCTAGTCATCTGTACATGTACATACATATATACACATATATGTATATAAATATTTACTTAACTATAGACATATATGTATACATAGATGCAAATATGTAGACATAGATGTATATAGATACCCATATAAATGTTTATAAAATTAAGATAAGGCTATTCACACTGTTTTTCAATCATTTTCACTTAATGCCATGCCATGATTATTTTCAGATGACGTCAATATCTTATGACTTTTTTAATAGCAGCAAAACATTCTGTGTACTATGACTATTTCATAAATGTCCTATTTTGGAACCTAGAAGCAATCCTAAATTTTTTCTCTGTAATAAATAATACTAAAATGGATAGCTGATTCCCCCCCCTAGGAGAAGTGCTTAGATATAGGATTTCTGGGTTAAATCATATGACTTTGATATATTACCACAAAATTTCTCTCCCCAGACATATGAATTTGTATACCACCAACAGCGCATGGCAGTATTTTTAGCCCACGTGATCATGTACATCAAGCATTAACTTTTTTTTAATGTTAGGTAAAATTTTTCTTCATATTTTTAAAACCGTGGATTAATTGCCTTTGAGTTAGATCATTCTCTGTGTGTCATTTGTATTTCTTTTGTTAATTATCTGCTCATTCTCTGAACATAATGGGAATTTAATGGACCAATACATAACACCCACTATCCTCTGACTAAGTTTGGAATCAATTTCATTGGACAAAAGTCAGGCATTTATGGATCAAAAATGTGAGCTTCATTAGTGATGGAACTGTTTAAAGCACATGGCTTAGCTGTGTAGGCAGGTGGTCATGCTAAAAATGTGCCCTGAAAGAGGGAGATGTGTTCATTCAGTCCCAGCATAGCTGGATGATTGCAGGGCACCCTGCATATGGGTAGAGCCTTTAGATAGGATGACTGCCTGACCAGGAAAAGAGAAGAATGAATCTTCATGGATGGTGAGCAAGACCCAATAAAGAAACTCAGAGCAACTGAGCCAAGCTCATGATTGCTCATCTCTTCCATGGACAGGAAGAAGTAATGCAGGGAAACAGTGGCCAGGAATGTTTCTCTGGGAAAGCACCTCACTTTGAGAACACAACAGAAAAAAGTCAGTTTCCCAGTGACTAATATGGTGAATTGGCACTTAGTTTCCTCTTGGATGATCTTCCTGGGTTGCAGAGTGTAGACATCTACACACTAAATTGCCCAGACTCCCTGACAGCTAGGTCTCTGGACATGATTCGGGTTAAGCACACTTGTCTGAGATTTGGAAGGTAGAAATGGGTTGGAGGCCATCTCTGCTGCTGTTTCTCTGTCTGTGGGCGACATTCTGGGTGGGTCTTATTCTTTTTCTGGTGGCTTCTTAACCAAGTAGGAGTGGCATAGGTTTCAAGCCAGTATCTGTACAGTTTCCTGATTTAGCAGATGCCTTCTTGGTCCTCCTGGCCACCTTTTTATGAAAGAGTAAGGGGTTCTTGAGCTGCAGCTTCCCAATTCAGCAGGAGGTTTTTGTGTCAAAATAGAGGCAGCAGCTCCTGGGTGACCCAGTTCTCTCAGGTGGTCCTGAGAGCTCAACCAAGAAGCAGCTTCCTCTGTATCTCTAATGATTCCAAAGGCGATTTAATAAATTACATTTGATTCCTATTGGCTTAAACAAACTATGATAAATTCTCATCTTTGCAAAACTAAGCCCTAATTTTTGAACTATTGATTTTTACTAATAACTTAAAATAATTATAATAGTCTGAAGCCCACGCTGAACTTTTCACAAGGTGCTGAATATCGTGCAATATGCATTATTTCATGCACTTCTCTCGAGAACACTATGAGAGTAATACTTTTATTATTCCTGTTACTAAGACATAGAGATGTTAAATCAGATGCTTAATGTCTAATAAATAGTGAGGAGCAGAGACAGAGCTAGAATTCAGATCTGTCCACACCTATAGTCTGTGCCTTGAGCCGTTACTGTTATCTTGTCCATTTTTTTCTGTCATGCTGTTTGACTTTTTCTAGTTGATATATAAATATGCCCAGGTTTCCTTTAAAATAGATCTTGCTTGTTGGCAAATATCTGGAAAAGACTTTCAACTTACCAAATGCTCTTGTTCAAACCAAACCTCTATCATTCTGCACAAGTCAGGTCTCATCCCAAACAGACTATAGTCCCCTAAGTCCCTCACCAAATCTTCTTGAAATAAAAGGAAGAGGAAACAAGGAGGAAACTAAATACAGAGTAATGAGAGAAAGTATGGAGAGAATTCAGTAGAACTGCTGTGCCAGAAACTCGGATACACCATTTCCACTCCCTTCTAAGTTCTTCCCTATTTCACAAGGGCTGGAAGTCTGGGAGCTACATTTTCCAGAATTTTTTCCACTAGGGTTAAAATTTAGATTTTGCCAGTAGGGGCTGAGAAGGATATGAGACAGAAACCATATTATTGCTTCTCTGCATGGACCGGATATATGCATGGACTTTAGCAGATGAGAGATTTTATAGAAAACTCCAGGCTTTTTCCTACATATCACTTGCTTTCGTGCTCCAAGCAAATGCAATCATTGGTAGCAGTTTTCTGAAATTTGATAGCTAGCAGTAAACTGAATGTCAGCAGCTTTTCCTGGCCTTTGCTTCTCCAGTACTTTTAATCATTTTATATGCCATTAATTCTTTTTATTAAACCACTTGTATTTGAAATGTCTAGAGAAATCTCTGTTTTTATGATTGACAGAGCAGGGTTATCTTCTCAGCTCTCCCACCGGAAAGGTTGCCCTTGAGCTTGTCACTTGCCTCCTCTGGGCCTCGTGTTCCTCACTTATTAGGTGAGGCGTTGGATTTAGCTGAATCTAAAGTCCCTTCCGACTCTCCTATGCTGTGAGGCTATAATATAGCCATGCACACTAGAAAACTATCTTCTGGCCCCTCTGCCTTTCTCTCTTGATCCTCACTCGCCAAGGCCAAAGGGATTTAATTTATCTGCAATAGCAGGTTCCACAGCAAGAAACAGTTTTTACTGGTGAAATTGTATTGAGAACCATGAAAGAGAAGTGAACATCAGATACACTCCAAGGTGCCAGTTTGTCCAGTTTCCATTTCCCTCAGAAATTGGCTTCATGTCCAAAACCACTTCAGGGAATGGCAACACACTAAGTCTGTGATACTTGCTTCCTCTCTTTCTAACTGTGCCTCAATTTACGGGTTCAAGGAACCTTTCCTGAACACCTTCTTCATTCTAATCTCAAAATCCTACTTACCTTTCCCCTATGTCACTTCCTACAACATAACTGGTTATTAGGTGACAGTGTTTGCGTAGCTCCCTCCATAGGATCTAAGCTCCTTGAAGGCAAGAACACGTATGTCTCATCAGGGTTGTAACACACAGCCCAATAAAATAGTACACGGAAGTGTTTATTAAATATAAGACAAAGGGCCAGGCTCAGTGGTTCAGCCTATAATCCCAGCACTTTCAGAGGCCGAGGCAAGTGGATTGCCTGAGCCCATGGATTCGAGACCAGCCCAGAAAACTTGGAGAGATCTCATCTCTACAAGAAATCAGAAATTAGCTGGGCATGGTAGCACGTGCCTGTAGTTCCACCTACTTGGAAGGCTGAGGCCAAGTATCACTGGAGCTTAGCAGGTTGACACCAGGGTGCCCATGAGTGTGCCACTGCACTGTAGCCTGGGCAACAGAGTGAGACTCTGACTCAGATAGATAGATAGATAGATAGATAGATAGATAGATAGATAAACTGACAAAGAAATAAAGGAGTCCATTCATCTGGGGCTTTGAGTAATTGAATTAATCTCTCTGAATCTCAATGCCCTTGATAACAGCTACCACACTCTGCTGTGATGAATGCTACATGCACACATGTGCATGGAAGGAATTAATTTGTAATTTTGGGGGGACAACCTGCTGCAGGGGAAGAGCTGGTGCTGTGAATATAAACAGATCCGATTTTAATCCCAGCTGCTCATGGACAGCAGTGTGACCTTGGTGAGGTTACTTCATGTCTCTGAGGTACTGTATAAAATGAGAGTATCGGTACTTAATTCACAGTGCCGTTGTCAGGATGCAGTGCCATACCTAGGACAGCGCCTGGTTCATAGAAGTGCTCAGTGAACATCCGCAAATGCTGGTAGACACAAGCCATGCAGGTGTGCAGGCACCCATCTCGGAAGGGAGCACTAGACAGAGCTGCATACATGGACGCATCCACCAGCATGCCAGCTGCTCCTGCTTGTTGGCATTGTTGTAGCTTCCTTAGGAGAAAGGAAATAAGATGGGATTGGCCTCACTGCCTCCATCAATCTCCTGTATCAGTTGGAGCACTGTGGCGCTCCCAGGACCAGCAGAGTGACTCATGTGTTGGCACCAGCGAGAGAGCTAAACCTGCCAGTAATAAGAAATATGATGAGCTCTCACCCCTGCAGTGAGGGGGGTTTAGAGACAAAACTCCTACATGTCTTCCTGGGGTGCAGGTGCTGCTCTTTTCTCATTTATGTGACAAGAAGAAAAGCTCTTATGCAGAGGACAAGAAAAACGTGGGGGAACTTCAAGATTTCCTCATTTGACTTCCAAGATCTCCTCAATCCTGAAGTTGTCTGAATCCAGCAGCTCTATACCAGGTCGTTTTAGGGACCCATTTCTTGCCCTTTCTGAGTCCTGATCTCTTGTCTTGGTTCCCTTCCCCACAATAGAAACCTTCTTGCTGCAGAAACCAGGGTCTAGCTACTGACCAAATGCTGAACTCATAGTGGTACTTTTCTTGGAAACATTCCATCATCCTCATCATCAGTATCACCTCCAATTTCAGACCAAGATACAGGAGCCTCGTGATGTGAAGCAGCATGCCAGAGCCATTGAGTGGTGCAGCCAGGTTTGAACCAGTGAATGTCAGTTCCACATTCTTGTAACATTATGCTAAATTTCTGCCTATAATAGTTGACCCAGTCGTGTTCCCCGCGTCCTGAGATTATTGTTTCTGTTTTCTGGCATTGTTCAAAGCATGAAACTGGAGTTGTATGGCCTGGATCCACATCCTGATTCTGCAGCTTACCAGCTGAGCACACTTATGTAGCCCTCTTAAGATCTCTGAGCTTCATTTTTCTCACCTCAAACACCCAGTCTCCCCAAGATAAAATGCGGGTTAAATAGGAGAGCGCATATGAATGGCTTAACATGGTCCCCTCAAGTAGTGAGTATTCAGTAAGTCAGCTGTTTTATATGTCATTGTATTATTATATCATGATTATTCAATGTTTTCCCTTGTCCAAATTCCAATCAATGAACCTATCCAAACTTTTTTTCCCTCTCAGTTGTCATAGCACAGATAACTTAGATTAGAAATGTCTCTATTCAAGGGCAGTTTCTTTCTGGAATGGAAGGATTGCCCATGTATCCAGTTGTAGAGGTTTGATAGGGATCCCAGGAGGCCAAGTAGTGGATTAGAACATTACAGAGTTTGCAGCTGGACAGAGCTGGTTTTGAATCTGACTCTATTTAGCAGGAAAGTGGTCGTTGGCCTTTCTGAACCACAGTTACAGCATTTGAACAATTTACTTGTTCAACAGGTATTTATTCTTATTGAGCAAGACATTAAATACGACAACGCTAAACAACATAGATATAGACCCTGCCCTCAAGAAATTGACAGCCTGATAGGAATTAATGCCTCCTATGTGCAGAGGAGCATGTGTGTAAAGCACCTTACATATAGCTGGCTCTCAAAGCAGAGAAGCTGCACTTTTTATTGTTTAAATCACCCACACCTACAAAATCAGAGTCACCCTGGAATTAGCTCACTTGACACTATGGCTCTCTACCATGCCTTCTCTGAACTTGCCCCTATAATATCACATTATATTTAATTGCTTGTAAAGCGATAGGTAATTTTTTAATGCTTGGTATATGTCAGAAGCTGTTCTGCACAACTTGGCATGAATTAGCTCTTTCTTTCTTTTTCTTCCCCTTCTTTTTCTTCTCCTCCTCCTCCTTCTTCTTCTTCCTCCTCTTCCTTTTCCTCTTTCTCTTCTTCAAAATTGGCGTTCAGAAATTGTATCATCAAATAGCTTCAGTAGCATAGGCTTCGCTTGCTTGTTTGTTTTGAGTTGGAGTCTCACTCTTTTCGCCCAGGCTGGAGAGCAGTGGCACACTCACAGCCACCCCAGCATCAACCTGCTGGGCTCCAGCGATCCTTCTACCACAGCTTTTCAAGTAGCCAGAACTACAGGCGTGTGCTACCATGCCCCACTAATTTTTTGATTTATTGTAAAGACGAGGTCTCACCATGTTGCCCAGGCTGGTCACGAACAGCATAGACTTTTTGAAGCAATTATCTTTTTTTCCTTTAAACTTTTCTTGTTATGATAAAAACACATATTAAATTTACCATCTTAAGCCTTTTGAGTGTGAAGTTCAATAGTGTCAAGTACATCCTTCACGGTTGTGCAACAGATCTCCAGCACTTTTCATTTTGCAAAGCTGAAACTTTATATTAATTAAACACTGATGTTTCCTCTTCCATCTCAGCCCTTAGCAGCCACCTTTCTATCTTCTTTACTGTGATTTCAGCTACTTCAGATACTTCATATGAGTGGATTCATGCTGTATGTGTCCTTTTATGACTAGTTTATTTCACTTAACATCCTTGAAGGTCATTTATGTTGTAGTACATGACAGACTTTCCTTCTTTTTAAAGGCTGCATAATATTCTATTGTATGTCTAAACCATATTTTCTTATTTAATTTTTCGTATTTGTATAAATTTGGGGGGTACAAGAGCAGATTGTCACATAGATATATTGCATAGTATTGAAGTGTGGGCTTTCAGTGTAATCATCACTTGAATAGTGCACAAGGTACCTATTATCTTATCCCTCACCCTCTCCCACCCACCCACCCCTTCAAGTCCTCAGTGTCTATTAGTTCACAATCTATATCCATATGTACACATAATCTAGCTCCCGCTTACAAGTGATAACATATGGTATTTGTCTTTCTGTTTCTGAGTTGTTTCACCTAAGATAATGACTTCCAGTTCCATCTGTGTTCCTGCAGAATACAAGATTACATTATTTTTGATGACTGAGTAGTATTCCATTTTGTATATATACCATATTTTCCTTATTCAGTCATCCATTGATGAACACTCAGGTTGATTTTGGATCTTTGCTGTTGCGAATAATGCTGCTATAAACACTCAAGTGCAAGTATCTTTTTGGTATAACTTCTTTATCTTTCGGTATATATCCCATAGTGGGATTGCTGGATCAAATAGTTCTATGCGTAGTTCTTTGAGAAATCTCCCTACTGTTTTTCATAGAGGTTGTGCTAATTTACATTCCCACAGACAGTGTATAAACATTCCCTTTTCTCTGAATCCTTGCCAACATCTGCTATTTTTTGACTTTTTAATAATAACCATTCTGACTGGTGTCAGTGTGGTTTTATTTGCATTTCTCTGATGATTAGTGATGTTGAGCATTTTTTCATATGTGTGTTGGTTGCTTGTATGTCTTCTTTTGAGACATGTTTGTTCATGCATTTTGCCCACTTTTTAATGGGATTTACTTTTTCTTATTGTTTTAGCTTCTTGTCGATTCTGGGTGTTAGTCCTTAGTCAGAAACATTACTTGCAAATATTTTCTTCCATTCTGTAGACTGTTTACTCTGTTGGTTATTTATTTTGCTGCACAGAAGATTTTGAATTAATTAAGTCCCATTTGTCTATTTTTGTTTTTGTTGCATTTTATTTTGGAGTCTTAGTCTCAAATTATTTGCCTGGGCTAGTTTTTCTTGGTTTCTTCTAGGATTTTTATGGCTTCAGGTCTTATGTTTAAGTTTTTCATCTATCTTGAGTTACATTTTGTATATAGTAAGAGATAAAGGTCCAGTTTCATTCTTCTGCATATGGCAATTCAGTGTTCTTGGCACCATTTATTGCATAGGTTGTCCTTTTTCCATTAATTGAATAGGGTGTTTTTGTTGACTTAGTCAAAGGTCAGTTGGCTATAGGGATATGGCTTTGTTTCTGAGTTATCTCTTCTGTTCCTTTAATCTATGTGTTCATTTTCATACAAATACCATGTTGTTTTGGTTATGGTAGCCATGTAGTATAAATTGAAATCAGGTAATGGGATGACTCCAGCTTTGTTCTTTTTGCTTAGGATTGCTTTGTCTATTTGGGCTGGTTTTGTTTCCATATGAATTACAAGATTGTTTTCTCTAAGTCTGTGAAAAATGAAATTGGTATTTTGATAGGAGATGCATTGAATCTGTAGATTGTTTGGGGCAACATGGTCATTTTAAAAATATTCATTCTTCCAAACCATAAGCTTGTGATGTTTTTGCATTTGTTTGTGTCACCAACAATTTCTGTCATCATAAATCACATTGTCTTTATCCAGTTGTTTATTAATGAACATTTGAATTGTTTCCATGTCTTGACTATTGAATTCACTATCCTTTATGACCATTTTACAAATGCAGAAATTGAGGCATTAAAAGAGAAGTCACTGGTCCAAAGTTACATATAAGTGAGAGATCCAGGTGCCTGGCCTCTCTGGCCTCAGAGCCTAATGTATTAAATAATCAAAATAATATTTAACGAGGGTTGTCTATTTGCAACAGGCACTGTTCTAAGTGCTTTGCTTGTATTGATTTATTCATTTTCTACCACCAAGACTGTGAACTCCTTGGGGTCAACACATACCTTTCACCTCGTCTAATGTAGTGTTTGGCACATAGTATTCAATACACATGTATGACATGCATGAGTGAATAAATATTTTACTAGACTAGGAAGAAAGTATTAGGCAGCCCAGAAAGACTGAATAATTCTGTCTACAGAGATGGGATAAAACTAAAAAAGAGCATATTATTTGCAATGGGCTTTAAAGAGTGAATAGGGGCCCACTTATGAGAGATGAGGGAGTGTATATTCCAAGCAAAATAAAAATAACATGAGTAAAGTTGTCTGCAAATAACACCGTGGTTCAATCTACCTGCTACACTCAATTTCCCCTTCTAGCTTCTGATGGCATCCTCACAGTTCCAGGAAGAAGAAACTTTATTACCATGTGAATCTGTCCCCTGTGAGCAAAAATAACTAGAATCCATAGATACATGCCTAGCCTAATGAATTGAGTGCAACCAATTGGTACTCACTTGAAATTTTTAACCACAAGACCATGAAATTAAGTCAGAAGGTGGTAAATGCTTGAACTAACAGATTGTAGCGATTTGGCACCAGGCAGTTAGCCATTGGCATACTAATGAGTTAGCAGAAAAAGATGCACAAAAAGAAAAGCAGGAGAATGGAAAAGATACAAAATGTGGAAACATATAACGCTGGAGAGAGGCAGAGATCTCTGTGTCTAACTTTCCAGTTCCCAAGTCCATGTGGTCCAATTGTATGTTGACTTTGACATCCATGAGCTTGTCTGTCACATCCTCCTAATATCTATCCTCCCTTGACTTAGACTAGATTTAAAGACTTTTGGTTGCCAAAAACATGCCAAGAACCCAAACCAGAATAATGGCGGGGGGGGGGGGGAAGCACAAAAACCATACATAGCACAAAATTAATTTCATGCTCTGAAATCATGAGTTATTTGGTTTGACTATAGTGATGAGCGAGTTCAATAGGAGTCAGTTAAACAAACATTATTTGCATGCCCTCTTTGAACCAGACACTTAACTAGCTACCTAAGCAGGCAATAAGTCTTTAAGAGAACATGGATGTTCTCTTGCAGAAGAGCATGAATTTATTGCATTCTCCCATCTGCATCCCCTGCTCTGATAGTAACACCTTAAAACCCACTGCTGCAGCACTACCTGTCCCCATGTACGAGGATTTCTCAACCTCAATTGTACGGAGGCTTGCTGTCTCAGGCAGTGCTCCATGGCAAGTTCTATCTCTCTAAACAACTTCTGTGTGTTTATAGGATCATGAAACTATATAAACACTCAAAGCTGGAACAGATCTTAGCATTCATTCAGATCATTTATCTTTCTAGTTTGCAGATAAGGAAGTTGAGGTCAAGTCAGGCAGAATTAACTTTCCAAGGCCTACCTTTATGGGGGCCCAGAAGCATAATGGGCCTGTGTCTTACATGCAGTGGTTTTTCAATCATAGAAATTTGGGGAGAAAAGCAGGAAAATTCTGAACACCTCTGAATGTGTACCACAGAATTTACATTGTTCTTAGTAATCATGGAATTTGCAACTCTCTGTTCTCATATGGACATGATGTTGAATTAATTGTTCCATGATCCTCTAAGTTCATCCCAGTAATGTCATGAATCCTGATTGCCCCTCATTTTGGAAGGGGACAGATTGAATGTCAAATCTCAGAACCGTCTAACTTCAAGGAATTTTGAAATTCATTGTTTCTCATACTGTAAGTTTCCCCTTGACACCATCCCTGACAGGTGTACAACCATTCCCTGCTTGGATACCTCAACAAAGAAGAGTTCACTACTTCTTGGAACACCTTATCTATCCATTAGCGATCTCAGATGATTAGAAATGGCTTTCTGTATGGATCTGCAATTTGTCACCCTGAAAATTACAGAGCATGCCTGCTTTCTCCTCCACAGCGATAATATTCCTTTAGTTCTCTGAAGACCTCCAGCCCCTCCTCTTCTCCTTAAGCCACATTCCACTCATTGGCCAGCTCCTCTGTAGGAACCTACCCACCCTTTATAACCTCCTTTTCAACTAGATTAATTTTTCTACAGGAAAAGAAAACACACCGTAAAGAAATAGCTTTAGATTGCTAATTAGTAGAAAGAGCACATCCTTTTCTCTTTTCAACGTAATTAGTAATTACTCCTCTAGATTTTACATCCTATACCTGGACCTCCCCAATTAATTAGCTACTTCTGCAATCCCGGTTGCTAAAGAGACCTGCTTTTGCCTGGGCCTTGCCCCAGAGGTGAGGACAGCCCAGAAGGGATTTTCCAAGAGGGTCTGAATGTTAGAAGACAAGGCAGGGCTTTCCACAAGGGCACTATGCTAAAATGAAGTGAAATGGGCACTGAAAATTACTGAGATCATAAGTCAGGAGGGTAGGGAGGGTAGGAATGGGCAGGGAATCAAAATGATAAGGGGAGAATGACTTGGTGGACAGAAGTGTGTGGGATAGGTGACCAGGGTAGTCACAAAAGCAGACCGTGGATTGTGGTGGTCACCATTGTTTGTGCCTATTTAACATCACTTCCCTCTTTATCTAGTAACTTCCTCTGGGGTCACCCTACCTAAGTGACCAGGTGACCCAAGTAGAACAGACAGAAATGGACACCATAAGCCAAACTAGGCCAGAGACTTTACTGATATTTCATTAGAGCCATCAAAAAGAAATTAAAAGTAAGTACTCCATGAACCCCTGAATCGAACTATTCCTGAACCCCCAACCCTTAGACGTTTCAGGTATAGACTGCTATTAATTCCAAATCTACCCAAGTTCAGTTGTAGTCAAGAGTCCTGACTAATTCATGAATTGAGATAAAAATCAAACTTTGAGAGGTTCAGAAACTCTATCTACAAACAACTGGCATGTATTTAGTATAGATTTTGATACACACTGCCAAGGTCAAAGTGGTTCCTTGAAGATACTAAGTTGGGATTCAGAAGTTTGAGCTTTGTAACTACCCAGTGAAAATTATTTTGCAGACTTTCAGAAATAAACATTTTAAGCCAAGAAAAGCTACCTAGCCAAGTTTCAGGTGCTCACACAAAGGTAAACAGTACCTTATCTCAGTTACTCAGATACCAAGTTGGTATGGCAGCCATATTTCTTGGGTTGATAGAAAGAAGCAAAGTCTACTACAAAATGGCACCTTGAAAGTGATCTACTGAGGCTTAAGGGCATCATCTGAGCCCCCTTTCTGTGGAAATTTGCTTACTTATTTAACAAACATTTATTAGTGCCTTCAGTGTTTTGAACACTGTACTTGACATTGGAGAGTGTAACCATGAGCAAGCTTAACATAACCACTACCTTAAGGGGACTCCCAATGTACTGGAAGACATAATTTAATAAGCAAGTACAATGTAACAGTGAGCATAGGAAGATATCAGAGTGGCATGGGCTCACAGAGAAAATATATTAGTTTTCTATTAGTGGGTAATAAACCACTACAAGTTGAGTGGCTTAAACAATACCCAGGTATGATTTCACAGTTCTATAGGTCAGAAGTCTGGGTGGTTAAGCTAGGTTCTTTGCTTAGGATCTCACAAGGCCAACATCAAGGTGCCAGCCAAGAAAGGTTCTTATGTGAAGGCTCAGGGAAAGATTCTGCTGCCAAGCTTATTCAGGTTGCTAGCAGTATTCAGTTCCAGAAGGTGGTGGGACTGAGGTTTTTCCTTTTCCTTGATGGCTGCCGTGGGAGCTCTCTGCTCCTTCTAGTGACTTCTAGCTACCTCAAGTTTTTCCTCCCATAGTTTTCTACATCTTCAGATTAGAAATGGCACCTGGGGTCTTTGAATCTCTCAAACTTTCCCTTTGCCCTTCTCTTCTGCCATCAACCAAAGGAAGTTCTCTGCTTTTAAGGGTGTGTGTGATTTGATTAGGCCAACTCATATAATCTCTTTTTGAAACTAACTCATTTGAGATATTAATTATATCTGTACTTTTTCCTTCCCAGTAGTACCTAAATTCATGTTTGATTGGGTAACCAGGAGATGGGAATCAAAATTCTACTTACCAGAGCAAGGCACCTAACCCAGGCTGAGGGAATCACAAAAGGTTGCCTGAAAGAAACAGCATGTAAGCTAAGTTATAAAAAGTAGTAGGCATCCATCAACAAGGAAGAAAACGATAGGGAGAGCAAAGATCCCAGTACAGGATCAAGGGAGATCTAGACACCTAGGAGAACAGGAAAAAAAAAATTCAGAATAGCTGGAGTGGGAACAAACAGGCATAAAAGCATTGAAAGATGAGGCTGGAAGAAGAAGCAAAAGTCCCACGATGAAAGGACTTGCATGCCCTACTCTACCTTCAAATCTCATTCAAGCACATCGGGTTGAATGAACCTGTGTTAGCTGCAGGCATGTTTGAAATTGAAGCTTATAGCTTTTTTGTCTCTTTAGGAGAAAGGTCTCTTAGAAGAAGGCTGGATACTGTAAATAAAATGCCTCAGACACTCACACACATTAGACACTCAACAATGTTTTCTCCTTCCCTTCATTTTTGTGTGTGTCTGTGTGTGTGTGTGTGTGTGTGTGTGTGTGTGTGTGTGTGTGTTCTCTTTTCTCTTGAATACTAAATCACAAATTCATTCTTTCAAAATACACTGATTGAGAACCTTTCCTGCCTGGAGCTGTTATGCACAAAAGATACCATGACAAATAGATTTGCATTCGTGCATCTGAAGAGCTCACAGTTCAGAGGGAGAAACTGATATGCAATGTCAACAAATAAATCACAGAGCAGCACAGGCAGTATAATAGAGGTCATGAGGCTTGGGAAGCATTCTTTCATCATTTGAAATCTAACCCTGCCACTTGGTCCTTGGGCCAGTTATCGAGTTTCCTCATTCCTCAACAAAGATGTTGAGAGCACCTCTCTCAGAGTTGCTGCAGGGATAATGTGTCTAACAACAAAGTGTTCAGCTCAAGGCCTGGCACATCATTTAGGTTTTAGGAAGTATTTCTTGGCTTTTTTTAGAGTCAGAGGATTCACACTCTATATACTTATAAAGATGCATTATGTGTAAGGAACTTCAAATTTATTTTTTAAAAGATTTTGTGCTCCGTAGACATCCCGTTCTCAATAACTCTATCATCTCTTTATTCAGCTTCTATGTAAATGTCCCTGAAAGGGTCAAGTGAGGCAAGGTGGGCCAGTGCTGTGGGAATAATGCAAGACTGCTACCAAGTAAGAAAGTAGAGTTTATTATTCACCTTTCACACATTGGAAAGGGAGCCGACACTCAGAGGCAAGTGTGGCCTCGAAGGGCCACGAAATGTGTATATTTAAGGGCCTTTGGGGTACGGGAATTTTGGACCAGAGGAATGTCCAGCGTTGTGGGTCTTTGATGTTGATTTGTAGACACATGAGTCATCAATATTGAGGTTGCCAGACATTAGCATCTCATGCCCTCAGGTGGTGGGCTAGATGGGAGGAGACAAGGGGAGGGTGTGTTCCTGTAAGGGACTTGCAATCCACCAACTCCTTGACCAAAAGGTGGTCTATTATCATTTCTTTTTTTTTTTTTTTGAGTTGGAGTCTCACTCTGTCACCCAGACTGGAGTGCAGTGGCCGCTCCTGGCCACTGCAGCCTCGACCTGCTGGGCTCCGGCAATCCTTCCGCCTCAGCCTTCCAAGTAGCTGGAACCACAGGTGCGCGCTACCACGCCCAGCTAATTTGTGATTTATTGTAGAGAGAGGTCTCACCAAGTTGCCCAGGCGGGTCTCAAACCCCCGGGCTCAGGCAATCCACTCACCTCAGCCTCCCAAAGTGCTGGGATTACAGGTTGAGCCACCAAGCCAGGCGTCCATTATCATTTCTATGGCTCTGTTCTTGTCTTGCACCTGATGGACATTTGTTAGGGGGTGGGGTAGATTGCTGCTTGGCCTGCAGTAGAATGTCTGAACTCTTCCCAAAAACTTCCTGTTGGAAAGTTATCTATGTCTAACCTATGCTAGATTCAAAGCGTGTCAGGGATAAAGTCTAAGCCAAAATGTCTATGCTGAGGCAAAGAGACTCCGCTAAACTAAGTTTACTCTAGGTTTCTATAGCTACCTCCTTTTAGTCCCTTTCTTTAATAATAATTCATGTGTGTGTGTGTGTGTGTGTGTGTGTGTGTGTGTGTAAATCTCATTCTGTCACCCAGACTGGAGTGCAATGGTATGCTCACCGCAGCCTCGACCTGCTGGGGTCAGGCTATTTTTCTGATGCCGGGTGAAGTGCAGTGCAGACCCATGGGTTCTTTTACTTGACACTGAAATAACTTTTCAGAGCAGCCAGCAAAGTTTTAAAACAGAGTTTATTAGCGAAAAGAAGAGGAGGAAAAAGGAAGATCCATGGCAGAAAGACCTGCCAAGGGCAAATTTCTCAAAAAAAGCAAAAACCTTGCTTTTGCTCTCTACTCCAAGCTAGATATAGCTACGTGGTTATTGATATGCTAATGAGGGTGGAACCAGGTAACTGCCGCTCTCTCTGTCTCTGATGGGAGGAGGGGTGGTCTTATTATCATTTCTATGGTTTTGATCAGCTAAGGCATGGGGTTGAGCCTTTTACCTTCAACAGGGAATCCGAAGGATTTTTAATGATTATGAGCTGAAAGGTTGGGCTGTCCTATTCTTACATCTGATGGGATTTTCTTTTGATTTGCCGAGGGGGTGAGGTAGGCTGCCAGCAGTAAAATGGCCTGCAGTAAAATATAATTTTTAAAATGTCTTAATGCTTCCTAAAACCTGCCTGTGGGAAATGTATCGATGTCTAACCTGTGCTAGCTACTCTGTCTCACTAACACCTCAGCCTTCCAAGTAGCTGGAACCACAGGTGTGCACCACCACGCCCGGCTAATTTTTATTTATTTATTGTAGAGAAGAGGTCTCGCCAAGTTGCCCAGGCTGGTTTCGAACCCCTGGGCTCAGGCAATCCTCTTGCCTCTGCTTCCCAATGTGTTGGGATTACAGGAGTGAGCCACCATGCTTGGTCAATGATAATTCTTCATATTAAACATGCCTGCTTCTCTACCACTCATAAAAATATTGGTCCTAATCAAGAAATGTCTTCAAGGAAACTAAGAGTCTATCACTTTATTTATAGACAACTCTTCAAATATGAAAAGACAGGGCTTGTGGATACCCTTGCCACCTTCATCCTTCTCTTTCATTTTCCCTTTCCACCCTTCAGTCTCATTTCTTTTATCCATTCTGGCTCTTGTTCTTATCTTTTTCTTCTTAGTAATAATTGTTATCATTGATTAAGAGGCTGGTTACATGTGCTATGCGTTTTATATAGATAATGTCAATGTTTCCCTTATGACAACCAAGTAAATGGATATTGTAATCTTTTTGTCCTTTTATTGTTTACTGACCATGAAAAGGCGGCCCCGAGTGGTGAAGATATAACCCCAGGGTCACATAGCTAGTGAAGGGCACAACCAGAACGTAAACACTAACTCCCAAGCCACGTTTTAAATCATACTTTTTGTTTCTGCCTCCTAATCTTATATATTTCAAAACAACAGGACAGTGATCTTGAATCAAATGGTTTAGATCACGTCCCACAGCCCACATCTCCAGAAATGACTTTGCGTTCTAAGAAATCAATCAAGGCATCATTTCATCAAGAGAGCTCACAAAACTTTCTGACCTAGAAGTGGCTGAATTACCCTCCTACACCCACCTTGGTCTCAGAACAGGCCCATCTGCCTCAGCAGACCAGTGTCAAGTTGTGAGGGGCTGTGAACGCTCCAGGATGTGCTCTTTTCCTCTAGAGAGGAACCAACCCTCCATGTTCATTGACCATGCCTCTAGTTCTTATGCCTTTATAAGACACATTGGCACCTCCAATGTCCCAGGCAAGGCACTGGGCATGTTCCCAGAGGTTGCTTTGTAACTATGAAAAACAAGTCCTTTGACCCTATTCTCAGTCCAAGACCATGAGACTTCAGTGGGTCACGGGCCCTCCCTACAGCCCTACAGGTCTTGCAGAGCTACACACAAAGGTACATTATATATTTAGGCAGCAGTTCACTCACAGACTCACAGCAAAGACTGTACCTTCTTCCCCCCTGAACCCTCAGAGTCTATCACAGCACACAGCAGGTGCTCAATACATGTCTGCCGATGATGAAATCAGGCACACTTCTCCTCTAAAGGCACCGTGACAACTTCCTCAAGGCAGAGATGGAAACCAACGAGCCTCATTTATAACATCTCAGAAGATTGCTGAGTCTGTTATTTATTCTTCCTGCGGCATAACATTGTAGCCAAAAAAGAGGAGCCATTTATCTTGTGAGCCAGTTCAGTCACTAGGCAGCAGGCTCAGGAAGGGTGAGTTATTTGGTTCGGTGTGTGTTTCAACTCTGGATATTTATAAATGCACACAGCAGAAGGAGAGAGACCTATTAAACTGTTCTGTGGCTGATTGAGGAAAGTGGGGGGGACCGTCAAAGCTAAGAAGTTGACAGAGCTTTCTCCTGAAACCCAGGGCCCTGTCTACACATCCTTTCTAGGGCGTTTCTAGGGTAAGTTTCTAGGGCGAACCCAGAATAGGTGCCTGGTTGAGTTGAATGAAACCAAGGGATAGGCAAATAGGGTTTTACTCCTCTTAAAAACAATATTTATCTAGAGAGCAGATGCTCAAACTTCACACCCAACAGACCAGAGATCAAACTCCAGCTCTACTAGATGATCTCAGGCAAGTCGTTGACCCCATCTGACCCTCTAATTGTTTATCTGTAAAATGGGGATAATAATACCTTTCTTCTGGTGTCATGATGAAGATTAAGTGACATGACATATTTAAAGCACTTAGCCTGTTTTCACTCAATAAATCTGATCATCACAATGTATCTCTGGGGATAGCCAGTAAAACAAATTTCCTTCAGCTACTAACTTAGCTAGGGATGCCATAACAAAATACTAGATACTAAGTGGCTTAAACAACAAGAATTTATTTTCTCACAGTTCTGGGGGCTGGGAAGTCCAAGATTAAGCTGCTGAACATTTTAATTCTTGATGAAGACTCCCTTCCTGGTTTGTAGACAGCCACCTTCTTGCTGTGTTCTCATACGGTGAAGAGAGAGATTTTTGGTGTTTTTTCCTCTTCTTATAAGAGCACAAGGCCTATCAGATAGAAGTCCATCCTTATTATCTCATTAAACCTTAGTTATCTCCCTACAGGCACTGTCTCCAAATACAGTCTCACTGGAGGTTAAGACTTCAACATAAGAATTTAGAGGAGAAAACAATTCAGTGTACCGCAGCTACTCTTTGGGAGAGTTAGGAATTGAAGAAACCAGACTGGAATTGGAAATAACCAAATTTCAGGCTTGCAAGTAGTTGGCAGTAGCAATGCCCTTTCTCATCCACTTAGCAAACTTCTTCTCAGCCTCTAACACTCATCTCCAATGTTACCTCTTCTGTGAGGACTCCTCTAACCTCTCACCTCAAAATGAACTGTCTCCTCCTCTGAGGAACCATTGGACTTCTTTTATATATTAGTTGAACTGTGTTTCACACTGTATTGTGTAACTATTTACTTATTTGTCTTCTTCATTAGAGTGTGAACTTCTTGAGGGGCAGGAGTATATTTAGCTCACCTCTGTGTCAACTGGCGCTGTGATAGAGGTTCAGTAAGTAATGAATGGGTGAGTGGATGGATGAATGAATGTTATCCAACAGAAAGACCAAACACAAACACAAGAGAATATGAGACCTGAGAATCTCAAGCAAGTAGTGGGAAATCTCTTCTGCCTCCTGAATTGGGTTTTAGAATGAGGTACTAATTTCTAAGAGTAAGACTGGCAAGAATTTGGCAAGCCATAGCACTAGAAGAATACTGAGGCACCACATAACTCCACAAAAGTAGGAAAGAAGCAAAGCCAATAGGCAAATTCAGTAACAAGGCAGAAGGCTTGGGTGTGATGAAGCCCACACCACCACTAGCCAAACAACAGAGGATCTGAAACTATTCAATGGATGAAGGAAGCCTTGAGATTGTTAAATACCCCATGGTTTAAGGCAACATTTGTCCTAGGCACTAGAGTGGCAACCAGAGATATCAAGCTCTAGATTATTGGGAAAACTCATGAGGCAACTCTACCAGCCCCTGTTCTATGTGGTAGTTGGATAAGGCAGAGTCAGCACAATGGCTAAAGGCTGCTTTAACCGCTGATTGTTAGGAAGGGCTAAGTGAGCCAAGTGATCTCCTTGAGGTTAAAGATATTCCCCGCCTGCCCACCCTCTGGTAGCCAGCCAATGCTTGTATGGGATTTAGACCCTCCATGCTGGACTAACTAAGTAGCAAGAGAGAATGTGGTCTGAGGTGGCTCTCTCCAAGAAAAACAGGAAAGATAAATTGGAGAGAGCACATCAATTTGGAACAACAAGGTTAGAGCAAGCCGGGTACAGTGGTTCATGCCTGTAATCCCAGCACTTAGGGAGGCTGTTGCATTGTTTGAGCCCAGGAGTTTGAGACCAGCCTGGGCAACATAGCGAGAATTCGTCTCAAAAAATAAAATAAAATAAAAATAAATAACAGCAACAAAAAAACAAGACTAGCACAAAAGAAATAAAATAACTACCATTTACTAAGAGCCTGCTGTGTTCTTGGAACTGTATTAATTGCTTCCCCTATATTCTCTTGTGTAACTGAATTCTCAAAACAACCCTATGAGATGGGTAATGTTACACTCATTTGACATTTGAGGAAACAAGCTGAGAGGTTAAGACTCCCCTAAGGCCGCAAAATTAGCAATTGGAGGAATTAGGGAACGATCCTGCTCTTTACGTTATGCCATATTACCTCTTTGATACTGTGATAGGCTGAATAATGCCACCCTGCCCCAAATATCCACATCATAGTCCTCCAAACCTAAAAATCTTACTTTATATGACCAAGAGAACATAAAGATGTGATTGAGTTAAAGATCTTGAAATGAGAATACCGTCACGGATTATTCAGATCAATGTAATCACCAGGGTCCTGTCAGGCACGAAGGTCAAAGGAAGCAGTAGATGAGACAACAGAAGAAGTGGGAGTGATTTTAGGAAAGTGTCATGAGACAAGGAAGGTAGGCCATCTTCCTACTGAAACTATAATAGAACAGGGAAGAAAACAGATTCTTCCCTAGAGCTTCCAGAAGGAACCAGCCATGTCACCACCTTGACTTTAGCCCAGTGAGACTGATATTGCACCTCGGTCATTCTGAATTATTAGTAATTAAAATTCTGTTGCTTTAAGCCACCGAGCTTATGGTAACTTTTTACAGCAGCCATCACAAACTAATACAAATAATAAAATTGAAAATTTGAAAGGTGCTTAAAATGTATTTGAGATAATACTATCTAAAGACTACAAAAAAAGTGTCAACTGATTTAATAATAGACGATACTGAGAGTCAATGGCCTCCCACTTCAGTTGACAAATGAAGGCCATCCTTGCTACCTCCCTCTCCTCCTAAGTCCACAGTATGTCAATTTTGATTCATCAAGGCTCTTTCCCCCTGAATTTTCACATATTCTCGTAATCTAACTTTTCTCATGGCGTCAAGATATCAAGACCAATTGTATTCAGCCATAGCACAAGAAATGAAATCTAACCACCATTCTGGTTTAGATGGTGGCTAGCCGCCACAAAAAAATCACAAGACCATTTACTTCTCAGCCACTTAGCCTGAGTAAGATGCATATAAGCGAACCTCTCACACTCTTAATACAATTTCTCTCTCACCAACAACCTGGTAAATTTGGCATAACAAGGATTATTACAGACCACATATTTCAGATGGGGAAAATGAGACAGAAATCTAGTGATCTGCTTACTGTTACACAAGGGAAACAAGAATAAAATCCCAGGTCTGTGTATTGGTTTGCTAAGGCTACCATCACAAAGTACCGTAGACTGGGTGGCTTATGAAACAATGAAAATTTATTTTCTCACAATTCTGGGCTAAAAGTCCAGAAAATTTATTTTCTCACAATTCTGGACTAGAAGTCCAACATCAAGGTATTGACAGGTGTTCGTTTGTTTGTTTGTTTTTTCTGATGCCTCTCCCATTGGCTTGCCAGTGGCTGTCTTCTCCCTATTTCTTTACGTGATTTTTCTTCTTATAAGGACACCAGATGTATTGGGTTAGGGCTCACTCTCATAACCTCATTTTAACTTAATTACCTCTTTAAAGACCCTGTCTCCAAATGAAGCCACATCCAGAGGCACTGGGGGTTAAGACTTCAGCATATAAATTTGGGAAGGAGGTGGGCAGGACACAGTTCAGCCAATAACAATAGTTAAGATTCTAGATCTATGTTCTTTTCTGTCTCTGTCCATCTCATAGAATGGCACAGTTGCTTCTCTGCAAATAACACCAACTAGCATAAGCCTTCCCAATGTCCTCCCAGAGCTGTGGATGTCTGCTAGGGGAAATGCCATGGCTCATTTGCATAGTTCAGCTTCAAGAAGGCACACAAGGGAAGAATCTGGGCTGTTGGGACCAGAGCCTCTTGACCAAAATCAAAAAGTTCTTACATAACCAGTGACACCAGAAGAGCCCTCTTCTGAAGCAGTGAAACCTCCATTGCCTGACAGGCAATTCAGATGCCAAAAGCAGGAATTTTGCAGTGAAATCAAAAGGGACTTTTTGTGGTGCCTTCCAAGTCGGAGATTGCTCTCTGTTTCTCTGACAGGTGACCTTTAAACAAATGCAGTGCAGTTAGATAGAGGAAGCGCCCTCGTGGCAGGGACGGTGAATCCGGGGCAATGGCGCTAACCGCCCCCGCCTGCACCAGCACAGACCCATCATGGTTCAGAGATAAACAAACATCCCTTTATGAATGTAACCCTGGCTTGTCAAGCAATTTTTCAGTTTGATTACGTTTTCAATTAAGTTTTATTTCGAACAATATTTGGAATTGATAACTGCAGTCCCTGTAAATGAAAAATCAAATTGCTTTGGCAGATTCAGATATTTCCCATGCAGGCAAAAAGAAAAAAAACAGCACTTATTCTTTGGATGTCATAACCATTTTGGCTTTGGACAAATACATTTTATGGTTCTTCTCACACTCTTATTCCTCAATATATACACTAATACACACACACTTTTTTGTAAACTTAAAGTTCTATCTATGATGGTGGCAAACAATTATTTTTCTGTCTTGAAAAATCTGTCCGAGTTCTTAGATTGAGAAAAGAACCATAGCAGACCGGCCTATCCCAAAGGCAAAGCCCAGAATTTTATTAGAAGAAAAAAAACTAACAGCAGAATAGAGAGTTATTCTTTAACTCTCAATGTTGTCCTCATTCCTCTGGCTACCAACTCCCCATCCCCATGAAAGCTAAAAGGAAATTATTACACAAAGACAAATCATCACTGTCATATCTATAATTTAATGAGCACTTACTATGTCCCATCCATTGTGCTAAATTCTTCATAAGTGTTTTCTCATTTAATCTTCACAACAATTCTATGATGGTGATGCTATAATTAGGCTCATTTTTTAAGTGGGGAAACTGAGGCTTTGCACCTTTTCCAAGGGAGCAGAGAGTAATAGCTCTCCAAATATGCCCACATCTTAATCCTCAGAGCCTGTGAGTATGTTAACTGATGAATATTTTAATTTACAGGGCAAAAAAGACTTTACAGGTGTGATGAAGTTAAGGATCTCAAAATAGGAAGACTATCCTGGCTTATACAGGTGGGCCCAATGTATCCTTACAGTGGCTCATGCCTGTAATCCTAGCATTTTGGGTGGCCGAAGCAGAAGGATCGCTTGAGTCCAGGAGTTTGAGACCAGCCTGGGCCACATAGTGAGACCTTGTCGCTATGAAAAATAAAAAATAGCCAGGTGTGATGTCACACACTTATATTCCCAGCTACTCGGGAGACTGAGGAAGGAGGATCCCTTGAGCCCAGGAGGTCGAGGCTGCAGTAAGCTGTGATTGCACCAGACTGGTGACAGAGTGAGAACCCGGCTCAAGAAAAAGAAAGTGGGGAGAGAGGGAGGAAAGTAGACAAGTCAGAGAAAGAAATGTGATGATGTATTCTGAGGAATGTGATTTCTGATTTCAAAGGTGGAGAAAGGGGCTACAAGCCAAGCAACACAGGCAGCCTCTTGAAGGTGGAAAGGCAAGGAAACAGATTTTTCTCTGAATTCCTCCCAAGAAATACAGCCCTGCCAACACTGTGATGTTAGCCCCCTGAGACCCAATCAGGATGTCTGACCTCCAGAACTGCAAGGTAATAAATTCGTGTTGTTCTAAGCCACTAAGTTTGAGGTAATTTGTTACAGAAACAATAAGAAAGTAATACAGTGCCTGCTCAGCTCTCTGCTCTGAAGTCTGAAGGTATATCAAGGAAGAACAACCCTGTAGGGCCTTAGGGGATTGAAGGCATTCCCATACTTTATCTCATTTATCCTCATAGCAAGCTTGAGTGTTATAGGGAAAAGCTGCTGGATCTTCAGACCAGCAGAGATAACATTACTTAGTTGCCATGGAAGAAGATGAGAGCTTGATGGGGTAAGAAGTTAGAAAGTCTAAAATATGCTAGACTGTGGGCTTCATTAGGGCAGAGTCTAGCTAGACCAGGGCTTGACACAGAAGAGACATTTGATTAATGTTGAATGGATGGATAAAAGGATGGATGGAAGAGTAAGACACCAAGTCTGCTCCTGGACAGACAAATGGATGGGTGGATACATGGGCAGACAGACGGATGGATGATGGAAGGATGGATGAATGGATTAGTATATAGACACAAATAGATGACTGATGGATGGATGTATACATTGGGAGATGAATAAATGGAATAACATATGTAAAGCATTTAGTACAAACATAGCAAGCAGAAGAGAGGTAATTTATGTATCATGAAAGGAAGGGTTCAGACCTCTGCAATATAAGACTGGCCCAAACAGTGCAGGATATCAGGGTCCAGTCAAACAGTCTGAGTTTTCATAAGACATCCAGTTCCAGTCAAAAACTTGAGTGCCAGGTTTTGACAGAGACACAGATGCCAGAACTTGCCAATGATAATGTACACCAAAGGCAAGGAAGACAACATCCCAAAGTTCAGTCCTGCCATATGCATACCATATGCATACCGTGTTCATGAGCAGAAAGACTTACTTCAACAGACGTTTGAACTGAGGCAGCTGATGTACCTTCTGCCCCTGTTGGGTTTGGCTCAAGAACTCAAGCAATTTAGGATGGCAGATGGTGCCCAACCAGGAACTCCATGGTGGGGAGACAGAGGGAGAAGGAGGTGAATGTTGAGAAATGAGATAGCCAAGCTGCACAAATATGGTAGGGACAAAAAGTAAATTTGGGTCCAGTACCCCCAGTACTCCCTGCCAGTCATAGATGACATTACAAACAGAAAGGAAGTGATGTATAAGATTGTAAGGAAGAGCTGAGATCATGCTCAGGTAAATCAGCAAGGTAATGTGTCAATGTTGATGACAATGGTGGTGGTGGTTGGAGTGGTTGCTATCATAGTGGCAATGATTCAGATGAAGATGGTGGCGATCATGCCGGTAGTAGTAGCAATGATGGTGGCTGAGGTGATGGTAACAGTGGAGTAATAGTCACTATTTATCAAATGTTTACTATGGTACAGGCATTGTGCTTCTCACCCATCCTGGGCATTACAAAACATAGTAGCACCTTGTGTTTACATATGTGAATAGCAGTTTCCAACACCTCATCTTCTATACCTGTGGTTTCTAATCTTTCAAACAAGAAAACTTTTTTAACATCAAAATATTTTGCTGGCCTGGTTTTTCTTCTTTGAAAAACTTGCCCATAGCAGGTCTTTCTGCCATGAATCTTTCTTCTTCCTTCTTTCTTTTATCTCTAATAAACTTTGTTTGAAAACTTAAAGAAAATTATTTTGCTACTTTCTATATGATTGTACTTCTTTAAAAGTATCGTTGACCAAGAAATTACATCAAAAATACCTGTTCTAATAGAACACAATTTAAATTAAACTCCATGTGAAAAATCACAACAGCATCAACCTGTATTTGAAAAGTAGTCATCATAAATTTAAGTCATAAACATTACTTATTCAGCCATAGTTGAGATTCTAAGCATTAGGGAATTGACAATAACTCAGGGTCAAAAGAATGTCGACACTGGGCATCCTCTCACTAGTTCTTTGGGACATTTCTGTGAAGAATGTCACAGCAGACTGTGTTGAGCCATGAGAGGATGCCAGTGGGTGGACACTTGACCAAATCAGCAATACTCACAGTCCTGGAAGCGTCTACTTCTCCATTGTCACCCTTGGAGCTTTTACGGGGCTCTAAAATTCAATAAATCCTTGACTGACATGACCAGGCAACAGACTTCTTATCCTGGCTCATCTTTTAACAAACTGTGTGTCCAAGGTCCAGGCACTAACCCTCCCAGGCGCTTAGCTTCCTTACCTTAAAATAAGAGCCTTGAGCTAGACTTCTATGGGCCCTTTCAAGGTGCAATGTCTGATGCTATTTACGCCTTCACATCTAGTATATTTCCCCAACCCTGCTTCTTCATAATCTCCTGCTATTTATCATCAAAAATAACCAGTGTGTTAACGTGCAATGAAAACCTTCAAAATGAGATTTTTCAAAATATAATGTTCTACCAGAGAACACATCAGAAATACCACTGCCATGTTGAATCAGCAGAACAGTTCATCATCCTTTTCCAAAAATCAATCTGAGCATAACAGAGCAATGTATTTTTTTCAAAATGGTAGTTTTAACTGATTTTAGGTCCTGGTTTAATTTACCTCTCCAACTGTAGGAAGACATCTTCCAGTGTTATCAAAGATGCACGTTTTTGCCTAAGAAAAGCCCCCAGTCCTGTGTACAGAAACACTCTCTGGCGGATGAAATGCTTCCTTTTGCATAGAGGCCTAAGTAAGGATCTGCTCATGGCATATATCCATGAGCTTTGCGGCTTCTCATTCTTCTTCATGAAAACCTTCTGTCAAGTAATCCTGTTCATCCTGCAATCCACTTATCTTCCAAGCTAGCAGAGCCATGCTGTTCAAAGATGGCCCACCATGGGTTAACGACAGAAACTGAGAGTAAACATTTAGAAACATTTAAAGCAATTTGATACAGTCACAATATCCTAGAGTGTGAACATTCATCTATTAATTCATTTTTTTCTTGTATTGTACAAAAGTACTGGTCCACTGAAGATGGAAACTAGAAAAAATACTAGTCCTTCACTGCTAGTAGTTTGAAAACACAGGAAGGCTGAGGCAGAAGAATCCGGAGCCCAGCAGGTCGAGGCTGGGGTGGCCATGAGTGTGCCACTGCACTCCAGCCTGGGCGACAGAGACTTCAACTCAAAAAAAAAAGAAAAGAAAAGAAAGAAAACACATACGCCATTGTAATATGAAGGAACAATTGTTATAATGCTCAATTCACTCACTCACCATAGTTCATTGGCCACTGCAATGCACGGTAGGTAAGATGACAGGAACACCAACTCTGGAGTCAGACTGCATGGGTTCAAACCCTGGCTCTAGAAAAATAAAAAATAAAAATAAATTTAAGTAAATATCCTGGCTCTGACACCTACCAGCTAGGTAATCTCAAACAAGTTCTTTAACTACTTTTAGGTTCAGTTCTTACATCTACAAAATGGGTATACTAAGAGGACTTATACCACACAGTTGCTGTGAAGATTAGATGAGATACAGTACACAAGCTTGGCTTGGTGTCTGGTACACGGTAGGCACTAAATGACTGATGGTAAAGAGAAGCAGCTGAGCATTCTGCCAGCTGCTAGAATTTGGTGATTGAATAGACTGTAGTTCCTACCCTCTGGAGACAAACAATGTAAGCAAATAATTGCTGTTCATAGGGAGAGGCTGGGACAGCAGTCAGTGCTTACAGGAGGAGGAAGGGAAGGAATTCCAGGCAAAGGCAGCCACATGTTTAAAAATACAGGGGTTGAAACAGAGTGGTAAATTCTCAGACCTCCAGCAATTCAGGATGGCAGTACAGTAGGGGAGGGGCAAAGAGGGGAAGCCCCTTTAGGACAGGGTTTATAGCTCTTTCGTGTAGACTTCCCATCACCTAGCACCATCCCTGGCAGAGTGCTCAACCAATGACTGTGGAATAAATGAGGTTGGATGTTTCACGCACCAAGCTGGGGGTTTAGACTTTGCCTTGAAAGGTGAAGAGAGAATAAAGGGAATGGCTGTTCTGATCATTTGAAATATGAATTGGGGATGAGAGAGATAGGGGTGAGGGACCCAATTGCAGCAACTCTTTGAGATGCAGTTGTCATCCTTTTAAGCACCAATTTTCAGATAAGAAAACAAAAGTTTCAAGAAGCCAACAACCTTCCCAAGACCATGGACCTCACAACTGCCAGGTCTGCCTGACTCCAAGAACCCACGTTCACCCTCACTCAGTCCTGACAGGCCATCAACTGTTCTATCTTTTCCTAATGACAATCCTGTTTGCATCAAATAGATTTCAATCTGATAATCTAGTCTTCAATTCACAGTGAATTAACAATATCAAAAGGAGGCTAGTCACAGTGGCTCATGCCTGTCATCCCAGCGCTTTGAAAGGCCAAGATGGGAGGATCACTTGAACCCAGGAGTTCAAGACCAGCCTGGGCAACATAAAAGACCTCATCTCTACAAAAAAAATTTTTTTAATTAGCCAGACTTGGTGATGTACACCTGTAGTCCCAGCTACTCAGGAGGCTGAGACAGGAGGATCATCTGAGCCCAGAAGTTCGAGGCTGTGGTGAACCATGATCGTGCCACTGCACTCCAGCCTGGGCAACAGAGTGAAAAGGGTGGCAGGAGAAAAAGATGGTGATGCACTACCAGTCACAGTGTGTGTGCATGTGCATGTGTGTGTCTGTGTTGCCCTGTGTTTGTACATTGGCTACACTCCCAAAACATCCTAGCAAAGAGAATGGCACCTAGATGCATACGTATGAACATATACATAGAGGAGGCCTTGGGAGCTCAAAGACATGCCTAAAAGCACAGTGTCTGAGCTATTTGTTTCCCCATTGGGATAGAAAGCCCAGTGTTCCTAGGAGAAGCTGGAAAGAGGTGCAGACTTGGAAAAGGGCAAAAAGGAAACAGGTGAGGGCACACTCCAGCAAGGAGGAAGTTGAGTAGGTACTAGGAAGGGTGATTGCCAATCTCTGGAGGCAACCGAAAAGTGCTAAAAGCCAGTACTCAGCGAGGCCCTGGATTTCTAAGCTCAACTCTGGTCCTGACTCACTGTGTGATCTTAGGAATGTGCCTTCACTTCTATGGGTTGCAGTGACCTTTACAGGTGAGTTAAGGAGACAAGGTAGAACTCATGGTCAACTCATCAGCTGTCTGGCCATGGCTATAGAACCAGTAGAGGGGTTGAAAGATGGAAGAGAGCATTGGGGGCTGAGGTTATCAGGGAGCCTTCCTGGAGGCAGTGGCATTTGCAGGACTAGAAGGACCTGGCTATGCAGAAGAGAGATGTATGCTCTACATCAGATAACTGCTTAAGGAAAGCCATGGAGAGTGAGGAGGTGTATGCAGAAAACAGAGAAGAACTATGCCCTACAGGAAAAAGGGGTATATGCCAAGATAGATCCAGGAAGCAAGGGGAGGAGACAGGGTAAGACCAGATGACAGACAACATGAAAAAGGGCAGGCAGAGACATCTGAATTCAAAGAGAAGCAGCACCTCATCAATCAGCTCCACGGCCAGCACCTGCATTGCAGTCTATGACCACTATATGCATATGGTGGAAACGTTCTCCATCATTGTGCAGCAGAGGCCTGAATAGAATACCCTGCACGGTTCCCTGAGCGCCCACTATATGCACAACATGGTGAGCCAGGCACCTGGTGCTGCTGCATCCATGGGGAGCATGGCCCTCTCAGTCCCACCCCATCCATTTTGCCAGGCTAACTCCCCCTGCCTCCTTCTCTGCTCTTAGGTCCAGCTTCTCTTCCTCCAGAAAGTTTTACCTGATCCCCAGACTGGGTTTGCTCATTCAATCCTTTTTGTTTAAGTTGGAGTCTCACTCTGTCTCCCGGGCTGGAGTGCAGTGGCATGCTCACGGCCACCCCAGCGTTGACCTGCTGGGCTCTGGCAATCCTGCCGCCTCAGCCTTCCAAGTAGCCAGAACTACAGGCGCACACTACCACGCCCGGCTAATTTTTGATTTATTGCAGAGACGAGGTCTCACCAAGTTCTCCGGGCTGGTCTCAAACCCACGGACTCAGGCAATCCATTCACCTTGGCCTCCCAAAGTGCTGGGATAACAGGCTGAGCCACCAAGCCCGGTCACTCGTTCAATCTTTTAATATACCTTTGCTGTGCTTCTACAAGTGCCAGTCACAGTGCTGAGCATACAAGAAGTGCCCCTCCTGGGGGCCCCCTCAACCCCACATCATAGCACTTGTCATACTGTGTTGTAATGGAGTATTTGCTGGGCTGTCTCTTCCACTAGACTGTGAGCTCCTGAGACTAGGGACTCTATTTATCAAACCAGGCCTCTGTCAAAGCATGCTTAGCACATGGCAGATGTTCATTAGTTGTTAGCTGAAATAAGTAATGAGTGAAGGAGTAAATGAGTAAATGAATAACAGACAAGCGTGCCATCTACGCAAGGATAAAGAATGTAAAAGGCTAAAACTGGTCTTGACTGGAGTAGGAGACATGGGAGTAGGAACAGACACACCTCCACTTCAGTCTCAAGATTGCAAATTTGAACATCCGTGATGTTGTGGGGAGGAGACATTCTTCAGATTGCTCCAAAGCCGCAAATAAGCTTGTGTGTCAGTATAATGCGGTCCTCAGTCTGTGGTGTGCAACAAAGGTCACAAGTTCTTGGCTGTATGTAGTGGAGGGATTGGGTTTGTAAATCTAAACCTTAAAAGTCAAACAGCATTTTGGTACATATACATGATGGAATACTATGCAGCCACAAAGAAGGACAAAAATCATAGACTTCTCAGCAAATTGGATGGAATTGAGACAATCATTCTTAGTGATCTATCACAGAAACAAAGAACCGAATACCACATATTCTCATTTATAAGTGGGACCTGAACATTGCTCACAATAGCACAAAGGAGGAATCGGCAGTCATGGGACGTTGCCTAGGGAGGGAGGAGCGAGGGGGCATGAAACCACATAAAGCGTACCTGATCCTAAACCAGGGGAAATCAGAGCCAGTTGGAGGCCCAAACTGCACCTGCATGTAGATTACTTGTGTACCTAATCCTGACTTTTACTCCACATCTTTAAAATAAAATAAAATATATATTAAAAAAAAAGTCAGCTGGGCATGGTGGCTCACGCCTATAACCCCAGCACTTTGGGAAGCTGAGGCAAGAGGATTGCCTGAGCCCAGGGCTTTGAGACCAGCCTGGGCAACTTGGCGAGACCTCGTCTCTACAACAAATCAAAACAATTATCCTGGCGTTGTGGTGCACACCTGTAGTTCCGGCTCCTTGGAAGGCTGAGGTGGAAGGATTGCCTGAGCCCAGCATATTGAGGCTGCTGTGGCCGTGAGCGTGCCACTGCACTCCAGCCTGGGTGACAGAATGAGACTCCAACTCCAAAAAATATTAAAAATTAAAAAGTTGTTTTTAAGTCAAACAGCACAATGGATCAGAAAAAGCCAGAGTTCACAGATAAGGAAGACTCAACTAGTCTCAGTTCTTGCTCTACCTTTTGTTACTTATGTGATCTTGAAAATTTTCTTTATCTCTCCAGTGCTCAACTTCCTCATTTACAAAAGGAAGACAATTGTCGAACCTAGCAAAGAAGCTTGGTGTAAAGATGAAATTAAATTGTGGTTGAGAGAGCTCGGATGGCTGCCTGGCTCATGGTGAGTCCTCAGTTAATGGTGGCTTCAGGGGAGATGAGGAAAAGTAAGATGGAAGACGGAGGATTAGAAGAGGGAAGCCCGGGGGTAGGATTGTAGGAGGAAGACCACTGCAGAATGGGGTACACTGAGAAAGATCCTGTATATCGATACTCCTCACACATGCCTGGCCCATAAAAGCATGCCAACACCTGTTAGTGGTTTTTCCTTTTCTTCCTCCTTGCATAGGTTAGACATCACTTCTGAGACTGAGGTTCCCAGGACAGAGAAGAAACAAATTTGTCCCAGGGTTGTTCTGCCTCAGAGTTCCGACACAGAAGCAAGGGCACCACCTACTGCCCGACAGAGGCGCTTCCCTGACTCCTCATAGGACCATTTCTGACAAGGCTTGCCTCCTTTATCACTGGCCTGACTTTATCTGGCCCATCTTTATCTTTAACTGCCCTGTCTTTATCCGAAGGGTACAGGAGAGCTGACTGTAGGCCCAAGAGCTGAGGCGGAGGTCAATTGTGGATAGGAGGATGCCATGCAAAACATCACCTTATAAATGCGCTGTCATCTCCATCATCCCTCCCTAAACTTAAGCAAAGCCAACAAATGTTGCCCAACTTTGGTTCTCTCTGCCAGAATCTCACTTTCCAGAAGAATGTGCCCAAGGGGAGGATTAGAAAAAGGACAGAAGCCATACCCAATGGCGTGTCCAAGCTAGGTCCCCGGTTTCATGTCTGTTTACAAACCCATAGCCATGCTAATCCACCAACATTACCTGGCTTTGAAGGGCTCCTGGGCTGTTTTCTCTTTCAGAGATGTACCCTTCACTCCCTTCCCCTATCTTTTCCTGTCGATCTCCCACTCACCTCTGCAGCCCCTATTGGCTTCCCTTTGCTGTTAAGACACTGTTCAATGTCATGATACAGCCCTCAGGGCCCTGGAGAACTTTGCACTTGGTGCTACCTGAGGCTTTGCTGTCCTCACTCACTGGTTGAGAAGCCCTGCTCAGTCTAAGGAGTTCACTATAGAGGTCACATCTTAAGAAAGCCTTCCTAGGCACTCCTCGCAGGTGTCCTACTCCTGCTCTTTTTCCAAGCTCCCCCCGTTTTAGAACTTTTATGTATGTTTTTCTTCCATTAGATTGTGAGCTGTGTGTCAGGCCAGTGATAAAGGAGGCAAGCCTTGTTCATCGTTCTTTGCCACAGAGCACAGAAGCCCTTCAGTTCATATTTGTTGGACAATTAGCCAATCAGTAAAATGATCAACAAATTAACGAATGAGCCAAATGTCTATTCTAATCACATTTCTGGTACCTACTAATGCAAGACTTTGGGGCAATATAGTATCTTATTTCCTGTCTCCGTTTCTCACGTACGAAAGTACTGCTGTTGACACGGGTTTGAACTACGCGGGTCCACTTACCCGCAGATTTATATCAGTGAGTGTGCCTGCCTCTCCTATCTTCCCCTCCACCTCCTCCACCTCCCCACCTCTGCCACCCCTGAGACAACCAACCTTCCTCGTCCTCCTTTACCTCCTTAGCCTACTCAGTGTGAAGACAGTGAAGATAAAGACCTGTACGATGATCCGCTTCCACTTAATAAATGGGAAGTATATTTTCTCTTCCTTATTTTCTTTTTTGAGTCAGAGTCTCACTCTGTCGCCAGGTTGGAGTGCAGTAACATGCTCACGGCCACCACAACCTTGACCTGCTGGGTTCAGGCGATTCTACCACTTCAGCCTTCCAAGTAGTTGGAACTACAGACATGCGCCACCACGCCCAGCTAATTTTTTTATTTATCGTAGAGACAAGGTCTCATCATATTGTCCAGGCTGGTCTCGAACCCATGGGCTCAGGCAATCCTCTCGCCTCTACCTCCCAAAGTGATGGGATGACAGGCATGAGCCACCTCATCTGGCCCTTATGATTTTCTCAATGACATTTTCTTTTCTCTAACTTTCTCTATTGTAATGATGTATATGTAACACATATAACTTACAAAATATTGCTAATTGGCTTTATGTTAGCAGTAAAGCTTCTGGTCTGCAATAGGCTTGTAATAGTCAAGTTTTAGGGGAGTCAAAAGTTATACGTGAATTTTCAGCTGTTCTGGGGGTCAGCACTTCTGTGTTGTTCAAGGATCAATCGTAATGACATCTACTCCCAAGGATAGAGCAGTGAACAAAGTAAAGTTCCTGCCCTTAAGAACTCACAGTCTAGCGTGATGGGAAGGGACAGAAAACTAACACGCACTTACAATCCAGGATAATTTTAGGGAGCTTCTAGACCACGCTGGAATAAGAGGCATGACAAATAAATACATAGAATGACAAATAGTGCAGGAATGCAGGGCAAGGAAACAAAGTAGAGCAAGAGGCATGAAGTCTGTCACACTGGGGAGGGTTGCCACGTCACACAGCGGGGGAAGAAATGGTCCCCCACATAAAGAAGTGAGATGTAGTAATACAATTAGCTGAGGAAAAGGAATCTGAGACAGAAGGCACAGCAAGTGCAAAATATTAAGCCAACCCAGGTGATGGTGTTTGAGGTAACCCTTGACTTCTTACGCTATTTCTCTTACATTCACTTTTCCCAGAAAGGACTGCAGAAGGTTCTACTGAATGAGCACCCTGCATCTGAGAACAACTTCTGCCCTCGGGATCTGATGTCTTCCTATAGGGCTGCTGGGCTAAAAATAAGTTAGATACCTCTGGGCCTCCTTTGCCTCATCTCACTTGACCTGAGAGTTTGGGCAGCCAGTTACCTGCCTCTCCCATTCGGGTCTCCGTAGTCTTCATCACTGATAGTTCCTTAAGACAGTGACTTTCTAAGGTCAGTGATTCCAGGGCAATGGGAGCCAATGATGGAGACGCACTGTCAAATTTCCATCTCATAAAAGAATTTTTAAAAATAAATTTGTGTGCCACATGAATCACAAATTGGAGGGAGCAAGCTGGGCACAGGAAAATAAGTTAGGAGGCTGCCACATCAGTCTACTGAGCCATGATGGTGACCTAAACCCAAGTAACAACAGTAGGGATAAGAGGCCAGAGTGAGACTTCGGACTCAGAAATTACCTACTGGGTACAATGTTCACTATCTGGGGAATGGGTCCCTGGGTTCCCTGAGACTCAATCCCTACCACTACACATATGTCCATGGAACAAACATGCTGTGTACTTCCAAATTTAAAATAAAAACTGGGAAAAAAGATACAAGGGTGATAGAATTTATGGGATTTAGTAGCTGACGAAACATGGGCCCATGTGAAAAAGGGAGTGTTCAAGGGTGACTTCTGGCTGTCGCTTTGGTGACCAGAGTTTGGGGATGCCACTCACTGAGACGAAGCAAAGGAGCAGAGCAGGGAAGAGAGGAATGTGTTTTTACCATGTCCAAGACTGCCTTAAAATCCGTTAGTCAACAACGATAGGAAAGAATCCATGGTCAAAAAGATAAAGCCTACAAATGCAAGTAATTAGGGGACATTTTGAAGCAAGACATAATTAGTTGAAAAAAATTATATTTGGGACTGATAAAATATGTTTGGGCCCAAAGAAAGCAGAAAGTCATGGAGCAGGAATAGAAAAAAAAAAAAAAAAAAAAAGGGACCACGATTGAGTTTTGAAGATTTAGATAAGTGGAGAAAAACAAGGGGTGAGGAAATGGTGACCAGACTCATTACCTAAACAAAGCCACAGCTGCAGGAGTGAGGAAGCTGTGTTTGAGAAGCAGTGACTCAAAGAAATATACAAAAACTGCCCATAGCTGTTGCCCAGGGTGCACTGAAATTGCTGAGGAAATCATAATACCGAGCGAACCAAAATTCTGGGGATATAAGTTATAAAAAATGAGTACCAGTGACTTTCCTCTGGGGTTGAGTGGAAAGAGCAGGAGTTTTGGAATCAGATAAGCTTGTGTTCACATCCTGAGACCATAACTAATGAGCTTTGTGGTGCTGGGCAAGTGAATCAGCCTCTGTGAGTCTTAAATCCCTCACATAAAAATAAGCAAAGCAATACTCACCCTGCGATATTCAGAGAAATAAATGAGATGATATAGAGTAAACACTCAATATGTGTTCATTCCTTTCTGTCACTCCTTTTGAGTCTCTGCTCATCTAACTTAAACAAATGAACCAGGCTCGGTGGCTCAGCCTGTAATCCCAGCACTTTGGGAGGCTGAGGTGAGTGGATTGCCTGAGCCCGCAGGTTCAAGACCCGCCTGGGCAACTTGGCGAGACCTCATTTCTACAATAATTCAAAAAATTAGCCGGGCGTGGTAGCGTGTGCCTGTAGTTCCAGCTACTTGGAAGGTTGAGGCGGAAGGATCGCCGGAGTCCAGCAGGTCGAGGCTGCGGTGGCCGGGAGCAGTCACTGCACTCGTCTGGGTGACAGAGTGAGACTCCAACTCAAAAAAAAAAAAAAAGAAAACTCAAAACAAAACAAAACAAATGAAACAGCTGAACAGGGTCTCCTGGTATCACACTGTATGGAGCTGGCCTCAGTAAAGCAGACCTCAGCGTCAGTTGACACAGGAGTTCTTCAAGCTCAGGACTGTAAATAAAAACCACTATGAACTGATCTTCATATAGGGTGAGTTGTGACCTTAAGTCTGAACATACTGAACATGCTAAGTAAATGTCAGGTAACTTACAGGCGTCAATGACACGTTGGCCTGTCCTCGTGAGTTGATGGACGGTGGCAGCAGGGCATAGCCCGGTCGAGGTCCACATCTATTTCTGTTCCTACCTCCCGGGTCCTGCCTCCTTGGTTCCATGCTCAAGGGTCAGTGCTGACTTCAAATGCCTCGGATTCAGCCTGGAAAGTTACAAGCTTTCTGCAACTGGAAAAACAGATGATCTTCTGTTGCTCTTGTTCACAAACTGTAATGTTTTGTGAATAGCATGTTTTTCATTACTATATTCTCTTTTTTAAAAAAAATGTTTGAATGCATTCATATTCCCCTGACCACCTTCCTAATAGGCCACTATTCTACAATCCTTAAAAAACATATTTTGCATGCATGTCTTTCATTAACGTATTAAGTGATAATACACATAGTCATTTTTTGTTTTTCTGCCTCCTCCTTTACTTCCTCGTCTAGGATGTGAGCATCTTTGTGATAGGCTCGTGCCTTCTTCATCTTAGTCTCTCCAGGGTTTGGAACAGTCTCCATGTAATGATTCTCAAAAAACAAAAACAAAAAAAAAAAAACAAGTGCATGTGAGTCCAGGTTAAACCAAATTCTACAATGTTTCAGAGACCCAAAGGTCACACACATGAAAGATTTATAATGCAATTCAAAATCATTTGATTATGCCTGTGACACAATTTGTGACTGTACACACTGACTATTAAGAACCAGTCAGGGCTCTGAGAAAAGACAGGGGAGTAGGAGAAAGGACTTCAGTATGGTGCAGTGATTGTGATTCTTATTACAAACGGTATTACTTGATTCTTTTGTTCCAGGCTTTGCCCCACATTGGTTTCATGGAAAGATCCCTGGAATCCTAAAACCTATGATTAAATCCCACCTACAAGCTCGTTTACCTTGGGCAGTATTTTTAAACTTTTTTTAATTTTTTTTTTAATTTTAAAGATGTGGCGTACAATTCAGGATTGCAAATGGTTATTGTACAGGCCAAGTAAGAGGGGCAGTATTTACTATAAGAATGTACATGGAACCAAACTGCAACTTTGA